>BLKR01007465.1:0-37067 GCA_011170035.1 Teleogryllus occipitalis | reverse complement strand
CAACATGGATTTAGAAAGTCAAAAGCAACGGAAACAGTCATATTTTCTTTTCTTAAAGATGTCGCCTCATCATTGGATCAAAACGAGGCACCTATTAGATTATTTTTAGATCTCTGAAAAGCTTTTGACGTCATTGATCATGACATTTTACTTTCAAAATTACCTTCATATGGAATCCGTGGTATTGCTCTAGATTGGTTTTGTGCGTACCTTAAACAACGATCTCAGAAAGTGGAAATACCTTACTGGATTGATGGAACATTACGTACGCACCTTTCCGACTCTTTGCCCATTGCACGTGGAGTTCCTCAAGGATCGATTTTAGGCCCTATTCTGTTCCTACTTTACGTAAACGATATGCCCTCGACGATTCGAAACGGAAGAATGGTTCTCTTTGCGGATGATACGAACATCCTTCACAATAAAGAAACCGTAAATAGTACAATATCAGATGTTTCAAATTCGTTCCGAAGTAACAAATTAATAGTAAACGAAAAGAAAATGGTTTTAATGCAGTTTTCCATTTCAAATAAACAATTCAGTGCTCCATTGAAAATGAACGGTGTACCATTGACTGATGTTAAGGCAACAAAATTTTTAGGTCTCTCAATTCAGTCAAACCTTAAATGGAACGTCCATTTAAATGAATTGAACACGAAATTAAGTTCATTATGCTACGCGTTCAGAATTCTTTCAAATTCAATCAGCCTTCATACTGCTCGTAGTGTATATTTCGCGAATGTTTATTCTCGCCTGAGATATGGCATAATATTCTGGGGAAATACATCTTATAGCTCCCAGACTTTTAGATTACAAAAACGAATTGTACGAATAATAAACAAATCCCACCCACGTGATTCATGTAAGCCTCTCTTCATTAATCTAGGAATTTTACCATTACCGTGTCTGTTGATTTACGAATCATTATTATTTGTCGAAAACGACTTGCTTAAGGGCGGGAATATATTTTCAGAAAATGCCGAAGTCTATTACTATAACACTCGGCGTAGAAATCATATTCATCAGGTGACAGTATCAACAGCTCACATTTCTCTCAAAGTTCACATACAATACATGTACATTATTTTACCACACTTTGCCAGATGACATTAAACGATTAAATTCGATAGAAAAGTTTAAATCCCAAGTGAAATCGTTTCTGCTGTATACAATTAGAGACTATACTGATCATCACAAGGAAAGTATTAATTTTAACACTATAAATGCATTATTTACCATTTGGACTGTTTAAATGTAAAAAACCTGTAACAAGTATTGTACTGCAGCTTCCGGGTCAATGCCCCCCATCTCGATCAGGTTTTTCGTCCAGTTTCCCTGATCCATTGAGCAAATGCTGAGATGGCCCCTTGTTTTGCTTCTAGACATAAATGTAACTTCATTTTCTATACACGTCTTCTAGAATTCATTGGGAAATATAGTTAATTAAATTATCGTTTCCATGTTATTGCGGCATAAAGTATTATTCCTTGACGGATTCCTTCATGGATAAGAGCCCAAAACTTATTGTTTATTTATCCTTGAAAATAGAATTTGCTACATGAGAGCTTTTTTTAATTCAAAATTCATGTATTATTAGACTTAGTGTAGGGATCACAGAATTTTGAAAATGTACACAGAATTCACTTCTCGCCATAGCACGTCATACGCAGTTTTAACTGTTTTTTACGTAAAATAAATATAATAAATAAATAAAAAAGATGACCGGCACGAGGACTGACTCCGTGCCTCCCGAATGAGAAGACAGCGCGCTACGCCCTGAGTCTTTTCGTTCGGTGTTCTTTATATACCAAGTATTAAAAAAAGTTGCTGTTCCATACAGTAATACGTAAAAAACAAATTTTTAATAGTGGACAGACCCGTATTTGAATACTTGCTGTCTCATAGCGTGACCTGAGGCGTAAGCAGTGTAGTAAGCGCGAACACGAAATAACACAATCCAATGTTTGCATTTTTCAGTCAAAATAGAAACGGCTTCATGGTTTTTAGGTATTTTCCGAGTTTCTGGGAATGTAAAAAATCCAGAGATACGTCTCAAAAGGCCGGAGGTTGCGTAGTTTTCTTTCAGTTAATGCGGGCATTGGAAATTAGCAATGTAGATATTTTCATCTCTAACACATTGAGGGAATGCATGCATTCCCATCCTCAGATAAATTTACTATAATAAAACAAATTTAATATTTATCATCTTTGGTAACATACAGACACAAGTAATTAAAAACATCTTCATGTATGAACAATTTGCTAAAACAAGGAAATAAATATATGTAAAATAAAATAAAATATAATATTAATATTACACTTGAAAGGTGTATATCTAGAAGTTATTTTAAAACCTTAATAAATACCTTTTCGTTTTTGAAACAGGAAAAACTTCAATTTGCTTCTGAATTACTCAGATAATATATAATATACAACAAATTTCTTCAATGGCCAATGGCCAAAAAATTTCTTCAATGGCCAAAATAGTGCCATAATTAGAAAGCTTCTTTAAAAGGCATCCTACGCCGACCATTAGAGAAAACATATCAGCGTCTAGGTAGAGCTCCCTTATGACCCGTAAAATCGTACAGGACGCAAAACGAATGAATTACTTCAATTCTTTTCATCATTCTCTGTATAATCAATGTTTCATTGAAAAATAAATCTCTACATAAATACTCTACCTAGAATAATAACAAAAACAAAATTTCAATAACAATATAATTATGTATAATATGAATGTAAATATATAATATTAGTTTTCAAATTTCAAAGAGAAGAAACGTTACTCTCAAATTGTCCCTACTGGCCTTTCTTTTAATTCATAGCGAGCAATACCTTCACGTTCCGTCTCCCTTAATTCCCTTTCTCTTTACTCCCCCTCCCCCAACAGACCACCTCCCTCTCCCTCCCGTGCCACAAACAGAGCCACGTATCCCTGTGCGGCGCATTTATCAATAATCAAAACGGTTGGAATCATTATACTTCTCGTTAATCTTGCATCGCTGCATGTTAGTTTGCCAGAGATGAGTGCAAATTTAACCGCCTGTGGACTGGAGGCGGGCGCATGGCAACGACGCGACGTAGCGTGGCCTCATGACTGCAAGCAATCGCGCGATCCGCATCGCAGGGCAGGGCAGGGCAGGGCAGAGGGCGACCCCGCACTAGGGAGCAAAGCGGCGGGAAAACAGATGAGTGAAGAGAGAATTGGAAAAGCGACGGACAGAGTGGGACCGCTGCGAAGAGGGGACTAAAGGACGAAGTAAAGGGCTAGGGCACGAAGTAGAGTGGGGTAGCAAGGACGGGGGTAGGAAGAGGGCGAGAGCAAGAACAAAATGGGAACAGGAATAGAAACAATAGATAGGGCGAGGACAAGTACAGGGCGGGAACATTAACAGAGCGGTGACAGGAATAGAAACAGGGCGGGGCAGGAAGAGGCGGGGGCAAGAACGGAGTGGGGGCAAGAACAGAGTGGGAGCAAGAACGGGACGGAGGCAAGAACGGAGCGGGAGCAAGAACGGGGCGGGGTAGGAACGGGCCGAGGGCAGGAACAGGGCGGGGGCAGAAACGGGCTGGGGTAGGAAGGGGGCGGTGGCAGGAACGTGGCGGGGGCAGCAACAGGACAGGGGCAATAATACGGCAGGGAAAGGAGCAGGGAGACAGAAACAGAAACAGGGCGGTGGCAGGAAGAGGGCAGGTGGAAGAACCAGGGCGAGTAAGGAACACGAGGAGCAGTGTCAGACCGGGGGCAAGATTACGGCGGGGACAAGAAAGGGAGGGGTAGAAGAACAGGGCGAAGCAAAAAGGAGGGGAGTAGGACGGTGAATCGCCGACAGAGGGGGCATGAGGAGGAGCGGAGAGAAGTGGAACGTTGAAGTGATTTCCGGATGGAGAGGAAGCAGAGAGGGCGCCGAATGGAGTGATGCCACGTTGGGCACGATTTAGGATAGAGTTTGGACGACTCGACGGTTTTAGAATAAGATTTTTAATACAAATATTTTAATAACGTTAGAAAATTATTCTTCAATAATTTTTTTAAACTATCACAATTTTTTAAGGATTGAAAATTCACGAAAATTTATGTTGATATAAATCAGGACATTCTGAGAAAATTAATTGAATTTTCCATCACTCTTTCATACTCTCGCTTCTTTTTTGACTTAAGTATATTTATATCATGGCAACATAAAATTTTTTCGTAGTACCTTTTACATTCCGCACAAATTGAACAGACATTAGCATCTATAACAAGAAATCAAGTATGTGATTATTAATATAAAACCTCATATTCTAAATATCATCATTCAGATCATTTTTTTATTAGAGTTACAATTTATTACGTACTTAATTATGCGATTCAGCACAGTGTAACTCAATGTTTGTTAGCTGAGTCATGTGTGTACGTATTGTTTCTATTGTGAATAAAATATAAATAGTAGAATGCGTTTCCAATCTTTCCTTAACCTCTTTTGAAACGAGTTGAACCCCGTGAGGAACTGCACCGCAAGGAAAAAATCAGAGATCCACTGACAAGCCAACAACGATCTGACAAACCTTGAAAGCTCCGACGTTTAACTTTCCCACCACAAAATAAATGTTGCTTGCTTGTTATCCCTTGCTCCTCCTCCCACATTTCATTATCTCAATCACCAACTTCCGAGAAGAAAAATACAAGACCAATCAAGTCGTTTCGATTTACACTGAAAAATGTAAATATTGGATTTAATTGTGCTGTGCATTTCGACTGAAAACTCATACTCCGTGCGTCACTGCTTACGACACACATGACGTCATACGACGGCAAGACTCCACGGAAGAGACCGATAGCCATTAAATATATGCCATTCACATGTGGCGTAATGGATATGCAATATTTTGATATGCTTGATGTGTAAAGAACTGCTGTAGTGTATATATACACTCTGCTTTCGTTAAAATATTTAATTTATTGGAGTGTTATACGAGAGTATAAGTTTTATTTGTTATTCTTGAGAAGTGTACGTGCTACGTTTTGCAAAACAAATTTGCGTGGTTTAGTTTAGCAACATTTTTGCTGCTACTTCATTTTAATTTCATACGTTACAAGTACTCGCGGATGTTTAGAATTGTTTAGGTAATTCAGTTAAAACGTTTATGATATAAAAAAGAAAGGAAAATTTCATATTGATACATATAAGTAAATAAAATACTGATTTCAATACATGTGAAAGTAAAGGGATCAGCCTTAGAAACTTAGAAACTGGAAATTAAAGCCATTTCAAAGAGTGAAGACAAAGTGGTTCATTTTCAATTTTCTTTCTGATTGTTGTAATAACAGACCCTTATTTACTATACACCGTGGTTTAAAAACTGTATGTTTTATTTTAAATCAGAAGATCTCCAGAAAATTTTATATGTATCACAAGTGGTTATTCAAAGTAAAATTATTTCTAGGTATATTTCCATGTAAACGGTTTCTAGTTCGTAAAACAAAAAGAGCAGTTTTTATATCAACACGCATTCTAGAGTGTATTTAAATCAAAGTTTTTTGCCAAAAAATTATAATTCAAGTCACTCAAATAAGCATAAAAATTGAAGTTTGATTACAAAATAAGTCAGCAAAAATAACTTTCATTTTCAAATGATCGGAGTCAGGAAATATATTTAATTCACTTATACTACATTGACATGACCGAGTATGTAGATACTACATATAAATTTAATTAATTTATATGTACATAACTATACTCTATCATAATTCCAGGTAAATAGAGAAACAGTTGTACAAATTGAAAATTGATTGTATAAAAGTTTTTACAACAAATGCTCTCATGTTTTCTGACATTTTTTCCGGGTTCGAGGTAAATTTACCGAACACAGAAACGGCTTTTTCACACGTGTTCTACAGGGAGGAAGGCCGCATTTTCCGCCCAATTAGAATTCTTTCGGGGCGGGGCTCCATGTCTCGCGTGCATCTCTCCCAGGTCCCCCCACCCCACCCCCTCGGGCGTAGGCGCGCGGCGAGTGCAGGGAAGGTTGTTCTGGAGCCTCCCCCTCATTCATTATGCGCAGATAGAAATGTTCAGCCACGCAGTGGGTTCTATTATCATCAATTATACAACGTTAGTAATTTTGTGTCCAGCGGCCGCGTTGCAACGCAAGCCCTTTCGGTTTGTCTCCCGCCCTCCCTCCACCCCTCCCTCTCTCTCGGCTTCACTTTCCCCTCCCTGCCACGCGCTTCTCAGCTGTTTGCCCAACACCAATGAATATTATTAATCGTATCGATGCCGCCTGGGCATTTTTAGCTCTTTTAACCCGGTTGTATTCCTCCAATTTACACCCTCTTAAGGACCTCGGGTCCAATTGGAGCCATATAAATTCTCTAGCACATTATTTACGTTTTTAAATGATCGTATATAATGTACATAATAGTAAATTAAAATTATACACTGAAATTGTAATTATATATATTTATTTTATTTTTAAGATGGTGGAATAATGTGAAATAGTGTTGATTTTTACAAAATGTTTGATAGTAAAATAAGGAATAGACAGCAAATGTAGAAACAAGTATCACACACGTGTACAAATGTGATGACATGGTTTTTCATTATACAAGTTTTTGTTTGGAACATTGCAAAGTAATTTTATGTTTTGCAACACAAACGCCATCTTCCCCCTTTTTCGAGTAGAATCTAACAAAACTATGTTTTGGAGAGGTGAATTATTCATCAGAGATTCAGTTTTCGTTACGAGTTCTCTTGATGAAGTTTGTGGCAGCTGGTTTGTAGGGTCTTTAACTTTAACAAAATATACTCCTAACTTTTCTATAAAAAGTGTTTTTTTGAAATCTGGCTTTGCTCTTTTGACAATACTTACAAATAGATGCAAATATATATATTTCTTTAGAGAAAACAATTTGTGTTCTTCTTTTCAGTGAATCTAATCACTATGTCAGCAGCTCCCTTAGTAGGTGGTCCCTTTAAAAAACAAATAATAACACCGTATTATTATACGGTGTTATTATTTCTGTTTTTTTCCCTTGAGAATCACAGACTCTTGCATCGTTGTGTAGTGCGCTTCGAAGAACAACACACTTGTTCTTTTGTGACATACATTAGTGTCTGGTCATTTGTAAAAGAAAAACTAGAAAAGTCTTTGCTATTCCCTTTGACTGTAAAAGTTTTGGCGATATAGAAGATTTGTTTTTGCGCATAGATCTGAGAATGATTTTCCAGTTGAGAAGCTCCTGTCCCAACTGGTATAATGTAAAAACCTTGTCACTAGTTATATTGTCACCCTTCAGACCTAAGGATAATTGTAACACAACTTTCATTCCCATATTTTGTTCCCTGGGTGCCTTACATGTTTGCCAGTGTAAGTTTGAACATTCCAGAGATGACTTGTTTCTTTGTCACAAAGAAACCAAAATTTCTCTCCGTATTTCGCAGGTTTCTTTTGTACCGTCCGGAACGGAATAATTCATCTATTGCTACACAGAATTCAGGATTTTACAATATCGGACGAGTTTCTATCCACTTTTCCCACAGTTTCGTCTATGGTGCAAACTTGCCAGTCGCGCGTTGTGAGATTCTTCCTTCTACCATCAAATCGAATTGCTGGCTGTATCATCTTCAGACGTTTCAAAGACACAGTATCTCTAAACATGCTCTTTTCTCAGCATAACACAGATTCTCAGTGCATTCATTATTTCATTTGAATACTCCAGCAAAAAATGAGTTCAACATAGTCCTTAAGATCTCTTTCATCCATGTTTACCCATTCTTCGCCATTGATGTGTTTACCCTGAGCATTTGTATATTTCAAAATTAAATATTGAATTACTTGTGGGTATAACGAACCACGTTTTGTGATCGTTTTTCAATTTCGGGTTTTTCTTCCACAGGTCACAATGGTCTTTCGAGAGGAAGAGATAATCGACACCTACTTCATTTTCATCTGTATGATACGAAAATAAGTCTGAAACTACCGATATTTGATCAGACGCCACTTCATCTTCGCCAGAAAGAAGTATCGCATCTTCAATTTCTGATTCAGTAAGACCCGCCATCTCGAAATCAGGAAAAGAAAAAACACATCAGAATACATTCCAGTATTACAACTCTCTCCGTAGTATAGAGAGGTGAAAGTTTGAAAGAAAATGGACCTGCTGTTTCTAAAGCTTCAACAGTATCTTACTCAATGTTGACACTTGGTCATTGTACACCTTATCAGAATATAATGTCTTCGATGACAATACGATCCTTCCGTAGCTGATTACTAGTATTTCACCGAGTTATTATGTCAAATGCCTAACGGCAGTTCATCATGAAAAGTAAGATATATGTGATGAGTTCAAATGGACCCAAAGGACTTACATGTGAAAAAAAATCATAACTCCTCTTATAATGAAAATAATTCTCTCATGTAAGGATAATTTATTCCCGCTCTACAAAAGTAATTTTGATACTGGTCTATCCCCAGTTTCCAATATGGGAAGCCTGCAAACGTTTTTCCAACAAGCGAAAACGTTTTCTCCCAACTGGGATTCAAACTCACATTCTTAGGACTAAGACGCCATTTCCGATACCCCTACATCACCTGCCAAACATATAATACAATTATCGGTCACACGCGTCTTTAACCCCTGTTAGCAAGCAACCCTACAGGTTTTGTTACGTGCACTTTTACCTACCTGTATGTTAAGAAATTTAACATCCTTAACAACGGGTTTTAACATCCTTAGCAACGTAAATAAACAACCACAGATTCGTCGCAACTCAAATGTTTATTAAGAAAAGAAACATGGCCATTTACAAAACAAATCAGATTCAAACAATTCAGGATAAAAGAAACGCTTATTAGTTTTGGGGTTAATTATTGTTAATTGAAATATTAACAGTACAATTAAAAATTAATATTAAGTAAATTAACTTCATTTTCCTGACAGTTCGCTAAATGAAACTCATCTCCGGTAATCATATTTACTGACGATCTGAAGGCGTCGCCACTGGAAGTCGACGCGCCAACTTCCTCACTGAACGTCATTTCTTTAGGTTCAGGAGAATTATTTGCATCCTTCTTTTCTCGTACCACGGTATACGGATATTGTTTGAATAGATATACAGCATATAGCACCCCACAACACCGTAGCAATGTGCTGCAGCAACAGAATTTATTTGTTTACTATCGCAGTAATGTAAATTTTCGCATAAATTGTAAGATGTTGTAGTGACCGGCAGTTGAAAACGCCATTTCCTGGAACAGGGCGATTCTCGCAGTGAATCAGAGACCAGCAACTATTTTTGCTACTTTTATGAGACCCCACGAAGCCGTTCAAAGTAGAGACAACTGGTTGGCTGTGCGAACAATGATTTTAAAATATATTTTAAAATATGATTTTAAAATATATCACACAATGATTTTAAAACATCAGTGCCGTAATGTTTATTGTAGAGTGTATTTCGCAACACTTACATTATCACATTTGTACATAACACTTGCACCATTTCTACATGATACAAGTACGCACCTTTTAAAAACCACATATGTTATAATTTAACTATAGAATTATAATAGAAAACTATAGAACTATAATAGAAAAATAATGGTTTTATTTCATTTTCTCCGACTAATTTTACTTAATAATTAAATTTTTGTTTCGCGGATTTTGAAGAACGGGTTCGAGTCCCGCGCAGGCATGGTTGTATCCTTCTGAGAAGTGGCATTGACGGGATTTCCAAACCGCCTTGTAAAAGAACCTTTCCTTTCCGTCCCGTCCCCCGCCCAGGTTAGGAATGGTTGGACGATTTTGTCGGCCTGCAGGCAGAGGGACTAAAGAGCTGTAAATGGGTTTTCGGACCACGACGTGCTTGCCACCTGTTTATCACCTTCCCTTCCAACTATAAAACAGCTTCTAGTGTGGCTAATGGTCCATGGGCTACAGGCGGGTGTGCATATATAAAGCCGCTATGGGTTTATGAGTGAAGAAGTGAAATGCTGATACATCTTCGTCGAAGGGAAGAGATAGAATTAAGGGCAGAGGATGTTGATATATCATAATGGATGACAACGTTAAAACCAAATATGATGTTGGTTAGTTACCAACATCATATTGTAGGATCGTTTTTTTCTCTCTCTTTCTTTTTGAATACATACTATACAATTCTTATTTGTTCTTGTCGTGACCGGCCGCACATAATTGAATGTGCCGCCACAGGAGCACGTCAGTAGGGCGTTACCGCCCCTGGCGGCAGCGGTCAACAACAAGCGCGGGCCAGCGGTGCTCGGCTGAGTGCGGCCGCCACGCCTGAGCGAGCGGGGCGAGACTCAACCCCGCCCCTACTACACAGCCAGTCGGCGGGCCTACGGCCCAGGGCAGCTATAAAGCCTCGGCGCGGAGCTGAGGAAGGGAGAGTGAGCAAGTGAGCAGCGGTGATAGGGTGACGATACTGTGGTTAAGTGGTGGTTACGGTGTGAAGAGTGATAGACTACGACAACTGCGCGACGACTACGGACTTTCCTTTTCGGCAACTTGGTGACTCGGCGTATAGTGGTACATCTCCTGGATTTACGGCGACACGGCTTCATCTCTCTACCTATTCTCCTAGATATCCGGCACTATAGCTCTGTATCTGTTTCTGTCAATAAATTGTTTATTGAACCCTGGTGTTTTGGAATTTGGACACTTCAGTTCTGGTCGTATTTTTTACAGAATTTAGATTGCTTGATTTTTCTCACTTACATTGAAGATATCTTGATCATTTTACTTTCTCGCTACCTCTTATGCAGCAGAGAGCAAGATATATAATGCTGCGCGAAGAAACTAATTTCATTAATATTCAGGAGATTAAAGTCCGGTTTCAAGAAAAAAGAAAACTTTTGTTTCCTCCCCCCCTAACGTTACATAGAGTTTTTTACTGATCTTTGACTCAATAAACCAATTCAAATCAAATCAAACTAGAGATGCTACAGTATAGCACATACTTTCTCGTAGTAAAGTTTTCTAATTTCCTTGATGTCGGCTGGTACTGTACAGTCTTGTCTCTCCTTGCCTGCTTCCATCTATTGCAGCCCAAAGAAGTTTTTTTTAATTTTCGCAACTTTTCGGTTTCTAAATAGTAGAACCTAAATTACATTTTAAGAATATTAAAGAATGCTTTAATTTCGTCCTAAACAGCAATTTTCATTGACAAATTTGAAGCCATTTTTAAGAAAATGACGAATAAACATGAATGTAAATGCGAAATTTGAAGCTCTCTTTCTCAGAAATCTATTGAGCTATCGAAAAATTTCATTTGAAGTCATTTAAAGTACTTTCACTCACGAATACAATAATGTATACAAATTGATGGAAATGTGCATATTAATGGCAAGAGAGATATTTCAAAAAATTAAATTTGTGTAATTTTTGAAAAAAAGGAAAGAATACGCGGAAATTAACTTTAGGTCATATTAAACAGTGCAATTAGCACTATCCATTGAAAAATTTTGAAGAAAAAATCTGAAGCCATTTTTTAGAAGAAAATGACGTTGAAGCGTTTCTTAAAATGCGAAATTTCGAGCTCATTTTTACAGAAAACTGTTGTTTTCGAGAAACTTTGACATTTAAAACACATGTACTCATAAATCTAGTAATGGGAAGCAATCGCCTCTAGTGTAAATATTTCCGACGTGAGAGAAATCAAAAAAATAGATTTTTGTAATTTCTGGAAAAACAAAAGAATAGAACAATGTTGCGTTTGGACTGGGGTTTGTTTGGCACCAACCCAACCAAAATTTTAAAGAAAAAATATGGAGCCGTATTTGAGAAAATCTTGTTTTTGTATTTTTTTTAAATTCCAAATATTGCACACACAATTGCGCGAAAACTACTAAAATTTCCCAAAATGTTTACAGGACCTTATTGAAAGAACTATTTATGGACAACAAATTTCATTTGAAGGAAAAGTCTCTATTTTCCATTTTGTAGTTGTAAGAAGACGCCGAAAAATATTCAAACTTTGGCAATTTTCGACAATTTAGAGTTAACCGTTAAAATCGAACCTATGCCACCTTTATGAGCGTATTTTACTCTATTCTTACAAGAAATTTAGAGAAAAAATTTGGAGCTGCTTTTGAAAAAAAAATTAAAATGTCCAGGGAGCTTCATGTAAAGTACCCCCAAATTTTAAAGAATGTTTTTCAAAATTTCAAATCTTCAACTAGAGCTAGATGGACAGGAGCTTCTTCAATTTGGAAAAGATCGTACGTGTAGTTTAGGCGCTAGGTTTGTTCACATACGACAGACAGACAGACAGAGACAGAGACAGAGACAGAGACAGACAGAGACAGACGAATGGACGGACGTTTTGAAAAAAACACTTTTTCGGTATCAGGGGACCCCAAAACGTGTATTTCCGTTGAAATCTCGAAATCTATTTCCCACAGTGTTACACAACTTTCTCTGTACTACGTATATTACTCCCGTATATACGTATGTATTTGAGAAAGTAAAAAGTATAAAACGGTTAACATTGTGATGGGGCACGGATAGTCTGAGGATATCGAGTGTGCAATGACTGGCGTGTGGGATTGCAAGGGAGCACTTAGAGCTGACAATTTCGTCCCATAGGCGAATACCGGTATTGTGGGTGGTATTCAAAGGCCCGAGCGTCGACGGGAATGCTGACGCATACACAATGCCACCATAAGCCAATACAAGACGTAAGAGGACCCTATATAACAGCAAGAGACATACGGCGAACTAACACTGAAGGCACGAAGGAGGTTCAATGGTGACGCACAACGGCTTTGATCATGCGTATATGTTTACGTGATGTTACGCGTTTGTCAAGTGTAAGGACGAGGAAAATTTAATAAATTTGTTTGATTAAGTTTGATAAACTGTCTTTGATAAATAAAGTTTGTGTCACCAATGAAAAAGATATGAGTAGCTAAAGAATGGATGAATCATCCAGAAATGCATACAATGGGCTTGGAGAAGGAGAACGTGAATCAAGTTTTCGCTTCCCTCAAGCAATCCTGTTAAGGACGAGTTGCAATTGCATTTGTATAATGTGTACTCTCTTCGAAGACAAAAAATTGCACATTTTTACAAGTTTTCGAATTGGAAACCTTAGGAAACCCTAGTCTAGTCTCTCCATAGGTAAAAAATTTCAAAATTCATTTATAATAATAATAATAATAATAATAATAATAATAGTATAATAATAATAATAATAATAATAATAATAATAATAATAATAATAATAATAATAATAATAATAATAATAATAATAATAATAATAATAATAATAAAAGAGAACATCAGTGACAAGTGTCGCCTGTGTAAGAAGGCCACCGAATCTATCCAACATATCTGCAGTGGATGCTCTCAGTTGGCACAAACAGATTTACAACGTCATAATAATGTAGCCAAAATCATCCATCAAGCTCTTGCCAAAAGATCGGACCTGATAAAGGAGAGTATTTACATCGACTTTGTAATGGTAAGCTAACACTGAAATACATTATATCAAATTACATCTATTTATTACAAAAACCCAATTTTGCACAACTGTGCAAACTTCAAAAGTCGTACCTTGAAAAGTAGGGAACTATGACCTAACCCCTTATTCAATGCACATACATATGTATTGCCTTGACGCGCGCGCACACCCACACACCCACCCACACACACGCACGCACACCCACACACACCTATATATGCCCTATTAAAAAGACGCATTCCAGTAGACCAATCAGAGGATATGAGCTGAATATAACAGGATACCTATTTCACAAGAAAATCCCAATACGGATCCAACAGAATAGAAACGGTAAACAATCCATGTACGATAAGGGAAGTCACACATTCAACGCATTGGGCACGATTCATTGCCATTTTTACCGTCTCTATAATCCTTACAACTATGATTCATGAACTTTGTCCTTGAATTGACCTACTTCACTATTTCACATTCTACGGAACATGTTAGGGAAGGAATACTTGATTTTAAATCCAAATATTTTCTTTTAAAATATCAACGATTTCTTTTTAGATTAGTTTCGCTATTGTTTGAAATATTACGAACTTGATAGGCGCATTTCCATAATTTTGGCGTCCCTTATCCACCCATCGGTCGGACTTAGTCAAACACACCTCGCATGTCGCTTCCCTTCTGTTGACTTCTCGCTTCTTGCCCTCTCAGTTCTCCTCATCCGCCCTTCGCCTGTCACTCCTCATGTCCTTCCCCAACTCCCACCCCCTTGCATCATCACCTTCGTCGCCTCCTAATCACTCCTCCCACGTCGCTGTAAGTTCACACCACTTTCCGCTTCCACCTTCCCATCGAACTACGCGCAAATCAGATAACTGAAAAAACTTCACTGGTCTCCCCGTCACATTATTGGGAGAGATGAATCTGAATATTCACAGTTGCTCGTCAATGTTTACCGAGCCTCTCTGAACTCCAATCACTTTCTTCCTCTAAAGGGTCGTGAGTCGCGAGGGAATGAGGTGCTGCACTTACACTCGAGATGTGTCCCGCCCACGCCGTGCGGCGAGCAGATCGACCGTCGCAGGGAGCTGTGGTGGCTGAGCGCCTTCGCCGCGCTCGGCGCGCCCGCTGGCCCTCGCCGCTCGGCCCGACTTCCGAAGCGGCTTTTGTAGCGGTGTTCGCGGGAACGTCGCGTCGCATCGGCGAAAGCCGCTGAAACGAATGTTCCGAGCGCTTTCGGTCTGATTGTTCGGCTCGTGTCCAGCCACATTTCATGCGGTGTCTAATTTTATGAGCGTAATGCATCTTGTGAAGCGGGCCGCTGGTTGCAGCGCGGCCGGCCATCGCGGGCCAGCGATTGAAAAGCCGATCGCCCAAGCGCCGTCCGGGGAGCACTAGCCGCGAGGGCGCCTGCGAGAGACAGATGGCGCGCGGCGGCACAGGCGCGGCCGGAGCCGGAGCCGAAGGCGAAGGCAGAGGTCGACACTAGGGGGAGGACAGCGCGGGAGGCTAAGGGGAAGACAAGAGGAAGCCGAAGAACAGCTAGAGGTGGAGGTAAACGGCCAGCGGGGGAGGGAGAGGGGAAATAAGCGAAGAGCGGACACGGATGGAAAACAAGTCGAAGAAAAGTCAAAACAAGGAGGGAATCGAGAGAGACTGGGGAGAAGACAGAAGTGGTTGCCGAAAAAGCTGGCGGAGGTGGAGGTAAAGGGATGCCAGATAATTAGACTAGGGGAGTACAGAGAGAAGAGGGGAAACAAAAAGATGCGGACGAGGTTCCAAAAGAAATGCAAAGCAGGATGCTAGAGAGGGAGAAAGGCAATGAAGAAAGGGATGCAGAAGAGGTTCAAGAAGAGGATACAGGAGAAAATCGAGAATGCGATGGAGTAGACGGTTCAGAAGAGGGTTCAAAAGAGGTTGGAGAAGAGGCTGCAAAAGAGGCTGCAGAAGAGGATTCAGAAGGGGAAGCCAATGAAAATTCAGAATGGGAAGCAAATGAAGATTCAGAAGGGGAAGCAAATGAGGATGCGGTAGGGAATGCAAAGAGGATGCAGAAGAAGATGCAAACGATTATCCAAAATAGGATCCAGAAGTGCCTGCAGAAGAGTATGCAAATGAGGAAGCAGATGAGGCAAATGAGGATTCAGAAGCTTGTGCAGAAGATGGTGCGCCGAAGACGGTGGCCTGAAGAGAGTGTGCTGAAGAGGATGGGGAAGATAGTGCAAAAGTGGATGCAGAAGAGGGTGCAGATGAGGATTCAGAAGGAGATGTAACACAGGATGGAAAAAAGCAGGTGCAGAAGAGTATGCTGAGGAGATTGGAGTAGAGGATGCAAAAAAGGGTGTAGAAAAGGCTGCAGAAAAGGATCTAAAAGAGAATGCAGAAGAAGATTCAGAAGAGGGTACAGATGAAGATGCAGAGGGGGTTGCAGAAAGGAATACAAGAAAAGGATGCACAAATGAGTGCTGAAGAGGATGGGGAGGGAGGAAAAGAGGGACCAGAAGATGAAGCCATGGAGGACGCAGGGCAAAAGCGGCAGTGGAAGAGGCAATGAGAACAACGTAAAGGAACTGAAGTAGAATTCAATGATAAGAGCAAAGAGGAAAGCAGAGGGAAAGATAGATTGAAAGTAGGGGAAGGCAAGAGGAAGCACAAAGGAGGGCAAGTGGAGGTAAAGGCGTGGTAGAGCTTCAGGGAAGCATTCTAGTCAAGTAGAGGCTGAGGCAATGACCGTGCCTCAGGTGGAGCCAGATGCAATGATATGGGGGATGGGGGAGAATGGAAGAACATGCGAGACAGGGGAGGTAGAGGTCGCAGAGAGAGCTGAGGGCGGAGTCCTAGTCTAGTGGGGCACGAGACAGGCTGAGATGATTGCAGATTTGGAGATATTAAGGGATTCACAGATAGGGCGAAAGGAAAGTCGATCGCGAGGCAGAGATGGAAGAGAAAGAAAGAGAGAAAATGAGAGTAGTGAAGGAAAAGGGGTGTTACAAGCAAGATATGAACGGAGGCAGAGGGGAATAGAGACGAGGGATGTCTAGGGGGCGGTAGCAGGTATAAATGGGGACAGAGAGAAGAGAGAGGTGCGCAAGTGGTGGAAGAGTCAGATGGGACAGCAAGGACATGGGAGCCGAGGAAGTGGCTCCGGTGAGACAGAAGCTCAAGTATTTACGGAGATGCAAATGGAGACACGAGTTAGTAGTAGAGGGGAACAGAGAAAGTGCTGGAGACGGAGGGGGAAGATGAGACGAAGAAGCAATGAAGAGGCAGAGGGAAACAGACAGAATGGCAGACGTTATGGCAGTATATAGAGGCGGAGGATGCAGAAACGGCTGTGGAGGTAAAAATGGTGGGCTTGCTTTCGTCGACTAATATTGACTGCTATATTCTCCATCAGAGTCACCACAGTCACGCTCCCAGATATTTTTCCGACGTTGGGTCGTACCCTGGTAAAGCGAATCTGTAATCTGATTAGGGGGAACTGCCGGAGGATTTAATTTTGCCGGGCTTTTAGCCAAGATTCTTTTCCAGGCCGCAAACACGACACGGTCACTGTCGATTTTCTGCCCTTTGAAAAGATCGGAATCGAATCCGCTCACTGGGGTTTAAATGCCCTGTTCGCCCATCAGGACCTCTAAATATAGTTAAATATGGTTCGAAATTTCCACATCCTGGGACAACTAAATGGAACAACTGGAAGCAAGCACGAGAGGAATTTTCATTAGGAAATGATTTAATAAAATCATCCAAGGGCGTCACAGGCACGTGAAGGCATTTATTACATATTTGAATAGTTTGCGACGGTACGCAGAAGCCTGATTACACTGAAGTGTAAACCTACCAAAAGGGTTGTAGTATTTTACCAATATTCCCAATATATATTTGTGGCCATTTTCCATAAAAGTAATACAACAAAAATTTAGGAGAAAATTAAGTCGTTCAAAACAACCATCAATTTAACAAATTAGACTGAAATATTGCATTACAGACATTAACATTTACTGGATGCATGAAGCCTTTACAAGGAATCACTTTCCGATCCTAGACAATTCGAAACCTGAAAAATCTAAAGAGGTGGTCGACTTGTTACGTTACCGTCGCTCAGAGTTCGAGTGTGTTCCCAAACTTGACGACTTTCGAACAAACTTCAGCTAAATTCTTGCTAAATGGGCAATTTGACTAAACACGGATAAGACGATGAGATTTTACAAGTTGCCACAACTTTCTTGAAGGATACACTTTATGCGCATTTCCAGAAACAACAGCACACTACAATACATTTGCCAGGTAGAGCCAAAATCTCACGGCCCGCCACGCTTCGTCCCAAATGACATCCGTTCGAGAATACGCGTGATGAAATTGGACCCTTCTCTACCGAGAAACGTTCGGAACTGCGTGAGCAGATTCAAACTCTGTGGGATCAGATTACCGTGGAACACGATCGGGACCCGCATGAGTAAATGCCGAGTCGCAGTGTTGCGTGTGTCGAGGGCCGGATCCGAGGGCGATAGGGCACGCTCCAGGAGAGTGCGGGCAAGACGCGCAGAGCGGGGGAGGGGATAAGAGGGAGGGGGAGTAGAGGCGGACACGCGACGCTTTCGTCTGCGTCGGCTGGGAGGGGGCGTGGCTCCTAAATAAGCAATCCAACTTTACAGCAATAATAATGTATACACATCAATAAACAATACAAACTACACGTAGGATAGGGAGTGGGATTAACATTACACTTGTGCCCGGAAAAGAACAACGGTCGCGAGTTAGGCAGTTAAATTGCTCATTGGCGCAAATGGATGTATAAAGACCAATGAAGGAATAGGAATAGATAACTATTAGATATGCCTCGAAGTCTAGTCGGATGAAGTTGAGATTCGCCAACATGAGGCGGCTAGGGTCGATGAAGTATATTACGGTGACAAGTATTAGAAAAAGTTAAAGACTATTAAAAGAGAAAGTAAAAGTGAAAGTTTCTAAGACTAGTGAGAGACAAGATGTCTAGTTTCATGTTTCATTGTGTTAGTTGTAAATTTATACTTACAAGATATCGCATAACCTATAAGAACCTGTATGAATAATAACGGAAATTATCCCATTTGATATTTTGAGTAATATACGTCGCTCGGCAAGAAAAAAATTAGTAGTATAGAATCCATCCAATATTCAGCAATATTTTCGAATAAAGAGCTGAGAATGTATGACTTTCGCTGCATGAGATACGGAAATTGATGCAAGTACAATGTCGTGTATTCAGATATTTCCAATCCACCATTGCCGCCAAATCCGCCATCGTCGGCATCTGTACGCTAGGTCCTCCTCGGCAGAGGCGTTGCAGTGTCAGCGGCAATATGAAAAAGTAACCATATTTCTACGTAACTTTTGGTAATAAATTTATTTTTTTCTTTACTCTTGTATTTTTGTTATAGTCCCCGAGAGATTGAAAAACCAGCCCTCGTGTTTTAAAGCTTCCATAATTATTGTATACATCTCAGCAGTTATTACACTGCGCACAAGAGAATTCGAAATTATTTTTTGAACCTAATTCAACGAAAAATACATGCCATTGCATAATTGGAAGAAAAGTGTAAATAAAAATACGATCACTAGTGCAAATAACCAAACGATCGGCGTAGGTAGTCCCCATATTGTGACACTCGATGTTGTTAACAAGGGAACAAATAGTCTGTTTGGAAAGGTTGGAGAGAACGAAGTCAATATTGGGATAAAGGATTTTCCAAGGGGTAATGAGGTTGCTTGAAGGTTTCACGGGGATAGGAAGGCAGATATCAAAATCCCGTAATAGATTTCGAAATCGATTACATGCAAATCGGTGGACCAATTTTCGAAGTAGGCTGATATACAAGATGTATCATATTTCGACAGAATGGATGGTTCCAGATATCCGAAACTTTACCAGCATACGATCCTACAAGGAGTTCCCGTCTTTGTTATAGGAATGACACAGACATCAACTAAAAGGCAATGAATTCTGTTAGTGTGGCAACAATTGAAGGTCTGCACTGGACTAGCTCAATCGATGTGATTGAGTCCCGCAGTATGACAAAGTACGTCGATTCATTAGTATTGCGATTAACTAGGTTAGTAGTATCGATAGTAGATTCCAAAATGGCGCTCCTCTGACAAGTGTCTGGAAGGATGTAAATTCTCCGGATGCTCCTGACCTGGAAGGATGTAAATGTTACACATAGTAAGCGCGAGAGAGAGGTACACTTGCCCACACACTGAAGGGCATACCAATGTAACAACTCCGCCATGTGCACGGAGGTCGTCATCAACATCGATCCTCTTTGGAGCGAAATGATAAGGATACTATTCAAATTATTCGAAACGAGTAGGTGGAGCCCGAAGAAGGAAAAGCTTCGCCTTTTGTATCTATGATCAACTAAGTTTACGTGATCTGAAGAGTTCAAACTCTTCAGCGACTAGACAGTAACCCATCGCCATTTTACGAATAGTAGGCTCTTCATATGTTGTCATTGGAAAAGCCCTAGCATGAGCATTTGTGAACGAGAAAATACGTTGTTTCTTATCTAAATTAAAATCTACAGGAATTCCTAAAACATCCATACTTAAAATATTATGAATTCATTTAAATACTTACATTTTTAAAGCCCTAAAATGTAATAAATGGAATGCAGTATTTTGCCTTCGTTCTCTTTTTGGCGAATGCACGTTCGGGAAAATAGTATACCGGAGTGTCTTTTGCTGTAAATTATGAAATGAATCAACTTATCACAAAAAACAAGCAAATTATAATTCAAAATACTTGTTTCTAATTGTTAGAATGTGCCTTATTATGAGAAGAGTCTTAAGATCAGAGGGGATTGGATCCCGGCAGGAAGACTGTCGAGGGTAGGTTTAATTAAAATGTTCATCCAATACAGGGTGCAGAGTTTGCACGGACTGCAGAAGCGCCGGGGGTGGGGGTAGGGGACAGGGGCGAAGGCGGAGGCGGAGCGGGGGCGTAGCGGCGGCGGGGAGGGGGGCGTCGTCACCGCTGCCCGGCGTTCGCGTTACCATTTGCGATCGTTATTTCTTATTTGGCGTCGCGCCGCCTGCTCGAGGGAGCAGGCCCGAGAGCAAGCAGTCTCCCTGCAACTCCGAGATTCTTTATCGCGCACCTCCAGGCCGCGTGGCGAGGGCCGGGAAGGGTGGCAAGGGTGAAGGGGGCGTTCGCAACAGCACGGCAGGGCGTAGAACGTTGCAGAGAGATGGGTACGGATGGTTGGTAGTGGAGACGGAACACGGAGGGCGGAAGAGATGACGACGGAGGAGGAGGAGGAGGAGGAGGAGGAGGAGGAGGAGGTGGTGGTGGTGGTGGTGGTGGTGGTGGTGGTGGTGGTGGTGGTGGCGGTGGTGGTGACGGTGGCGGTGACGGGAGAGGTGGCGGTGGCGGTGGCGGTGGCGTGGCGGTGGCGGTGGCGGTGGCGGTGGCGGTGGCGGTGGCGGTGGCGGTGGCGGTGACGATGGCGGTGGCGGTGACGATGACGGTGACGGTGGCGTTGGTGGTGGCGTTGGCGGTGGCGGTGACGGTGGCGGTGGCAGTGGCGGCGGTAGCGGCAGAGAAGGCGGCCGAGGAGGTGGCGGCGACGTTGGAGGTGGAGATGGTGTCGATGGTGACGGCGGAGGTATCAGCAGAGGTGGCAGCGGGTGGAATGCGGAGGTGGCGGTGGCAATGCCAAGCACGAGCTTGAATGGAAACGGGAAATGGTGGGGACGTTGTAGGAAGGAAGCAAGGAGAAAGTAGAGTGAGGGAGTACGGAGGTGTGGTGGTGGATGGGTTTGGGGCAAGTGCTGGAGAGTTGACGGGGATTTAACGAGGAACGGGCACGGGTGGTAGAATCGCACACGTAGTGAGACAAATGATTCTGTAGGTTTGGATATCTCCACTTGAGCAGCAGTTAAGAGTCGAAATGGTGTACTGCAGGAGTGCTCACGTCTTCGGACAGCAGTTCACAGAACAAGTAGGGAGATCCATTGTTTTAATACGGAAGTAAGAATAGAATCTGCCCTGAGATTTTTGGTAGAAGTGCTCTGCCTGTACGTATTCATGAGTTTGCATATTCCTCCATGAATGATATTCAGCTTTTGAATATATTTCTTTTCCCTGTCCTTGTATCCTGCAATTAAGAATACTCGTGCGAGCAATGAGAAATAAACATTTTTGTCACGCAAAATCTGGAATAAACGAAGACGAAAGACTGCCTGTTTGAGATTGGCCTAGCCAAGTATGCCAATGAAAAAGAAAAATCATCTGCTATTCCATGTTGCATTTTCAATTAATATTGGATGCGATATTACTAGATCCACTAAATTTACCCATTTGCGAGATGCAATCTGCAATAAATATTTGGAAAAGATAGTAAAAATCCAACTTTTTCATACCATGAATAAAATTATGTAACAGGTATCCATCAATGACAAAAGATTAATACCTACCCGCCAAAGAGTCTGAACTCTTCAAATCACAGCAAAAAATGACCCGATCATTTAGTGATAAAGCTGTTGCTACTATGGGGCTTTATCCACTCGTTATGGATAATGTGAACAGTGCAACTACTTCGGGAATTTTGGTTTCCAGGTGGAACAATGTATTCAATTTATCGTCAAAAAAGCTAAAACGATGTAACGCGTGGGGTAGAGAAAATGGCTATTTCTACACCAATTGTAACTTAAACCAATTTTTATTTACGAACTACCCTGAAAACAATTTGAATTGTATACATAACAGTTCTTTGCCATGGCACGTACACTGCGGCAAGCTAATAATTTGAGAAGAATATTAAGCATTAAGATGTAAAATGTGTTATTATAAGAGGCAGGGGACACCAGGAGAATCCAAATGCCTAACACGAACCCATATTGTCCACCAAACATTTTCTATTTGGATCGGATCGGGTTCAAACCCAGACCTCAGCAGTGGAAGGTCAAGCAGTCTGATCGCTAAACCATTTTCTTCCTATTTTTGGTTCAGAAATACGAAATCCATTGCCATGGCCTTATAGTATGAATAGACAAGCTTTTATTGCGGTACATTTCCATCAAAGTCACTGTAAATATGACATTGTGTGCGATTGTATCGCTGTCAGGTTTCTTAGCATATGTCCGAAACAGATAAAATCTGCTAGGCTTGTTTTTCAAAGTCACATGCAGTTATACTTATCATCTAGTTCCTTGAATTATGTTTCCAGAACGAGGTCCGTTCACACTCGCGGAGTTGGTAGATTTTGGTACATGATAAGTAGACTTGCCGCAAAGGGAAAATAAATGTCAGATAAGAAGATAGGATCCGTCTCTACTGAAAAAGAGAAAGCTTGAGAGAATAGCAAAAACTGGCCTATCTAATTTTGACAACTCAATGCGTCAATTGGAAAGTAATGCTTTCAAACTACAACCCTGGTTTTCAACTTGTCTCCTCGCATTTTCTCGTTTTATTTTCATAAATATGTTTATCAAACTTATAACGTGCCTCTCGGATGGCTCATGATGAGCGTGCTAGCGTTCCGAGATGAGTTCCCGAGTTCTAAATCCCGATCGGAGCAAAAATAGAGGTGTAGTTTCCATTCTAATCGTCTCACTTTCTACAGTTGTGTGACGAAAGATAAGTTCAAGCAGGCCAAGTATTCTATGTAAGATACGGGGAAGGGATTTCAACATGTACGCCACACAAGTTCTTTACCCCCAGGTGTGGACAATAAAAAGGCATGCACATACATTCTCGTATTATATCTAACTTGTGCAGTTTTCAATAATTGAAAAAAAAATCAACAAAAATTAGATTTGAGCCATTTTTAACCGCCCTTTGCTCTATCAGTTGAAGTTGGTGGTGCTAATACAGCACGTAGTTTCTCGCCCTTAGTAATGCTTACGTAATCCTATTTATATCACAATTTCTCTCCAAATTAACACGTCTGTCAATTTTTGTAAAACTCAAATTTTCAATAAATTGTACATTGCCTTATTTCAAAATCTATCTTTAAAGAACAGATTTGATCAAGAGAAAAATCTCTATCTTTAATATTTTAGTTGTAGAAAAATTTGAACAAAAAACCAGGGTTTTAAACGAACATGAGACCTGCACCATTCTCATGAACGTCCGTCACACTATCCAATAACAAAGTTTAATCAAAAACTTAGTAAACTTTTTAATATTTTCAAAATGTCAAAGGGGCTTTATCAATTTTGGAGAAAATCGGCTGAACAGTTTAGCCGCTACTTTTGTTCACAGACGGATGGAGACAGACGTTTTGCTGACATTGGATTTTTCGGTATCAAAGACCCACACAACAAGGATTCTCGCTACATCACGTGTTAAGATTTTTTTCTAAATTTAGCAACTTGATTTATCCACTTTTTCGTTACCAGAGCCCTATACTAACAGTTTTTTCTACTGAAAATTAGCCGTTTTCGCGCAGCAGTACACAACTTTCTCGCTACTACGTAATCGGTAGCGAGAAAGAAGAAATAAAGAAAATATTTAGAGTAGTTTTGAACAATTTTTCATAAATTGCATTAAGATTGAACAGAAATTATGGGAAAACGTCTCGTTTTATAAAAAAATCTGCATAATCTCTGGCTTTGTAAAACAGATTTCATTTAAGAGAGAAACCTCTATCTTGCTTGTTTGCTTGCTTGCTTATGTGACTGACGTGCTCTTGCTGTGCTCCAATATTTTACTAATTTTCACTACTTTTCCACATCTTACAGGTTTTGCTGTTAAACTGTTTTCTTTAGTTGTTTACTTGTTACAGATAAGCTGAAAGATCTATATTTTTCCGAGGCGGTGGAATAGAATACAAATATTTGGTTTAAAAGACCGCGCAACGGATAAACGTATTTGAACGAGATTAAAGGCTTCCAATACTTATTTGCTCTACAAATTCACTTAATTTGCGTAAAGTTTTAACTATTAGTGAACGTGTGATAATTGTGAAAAAGATCGAATTCAAAGTTTATCTAGAGCTGTAACGGAAAAACTTGAACTTTATGTTTCAAATTGTCGAATATAAAAGTGGTGGATTTTGTGGACTTTCAATTGGTAAAGGATAGTAATCTAACTGTATTTGTTAGTTTTCAGCTTAAATCTATTACCTTAAACATATTGAACTCTTTTTTTTGCATTTTGTCAATCACATTTAAATACCTATTTTGAATCACATTACTGTTATTTTTTTAAATAAATATGTAACTTAATTAAATAATTTAATACAATTAAATTAAAAAAGATGTTTTAGGAAGTATGTTTTACATTAGTCTGAATTCTCATCTATTTATTTATTTTCATATTTACCATGCACTTTGATACGCATTGTTGACTTGGCTACTTCCTCGCTACACACTTTCTACTCTATACACTCTCAAAACCGACCTTCTGAATGCCTTCATATATATAAACAATAATGTAGATTAACATATTCGAAGGCTCGAAGTGGTTCTTCAAAAAAAAAAAAAAGACGGTAGGACAACAATAGGTAACACCGCAGAAACTTCGAACCGTCCATCCGCGAAAGCAAAAACACAATCATCACTACCAATCACGACTGAAAACTGATTTTCTGTACTAGATTATGAAAATGCATTTCGTTGCTCTCTCAATCCTCACTACCCCCTCCTATCATCGACACGTCCACCCATAAACCAACGCAAACAGGCTAACAAGCGCAAAGAAACAAAGACACTTAGAGTTGCGCAAAGTGGCCCACAAGTAAACAAGAACATTTCAACTGAGCCCATCAAAAATATACTAATTTTAGGAGAGAGCCATGGGTGACAAATCTCCTCCCTGCTCAGTGGGAAACTTCCATCCAATTTGTCTGTCATGGGTGTGTTTAAACCTAACGAGAGGTTGCACCCATGACCAGTGTGTTGGACCTACACAAAAACTCTCACCAAACGGGATAGTCATCATCATATGAGGGCAGAATGACATCAATTTGGGTGGTCACTTTACACCTGAGCAACAAGTTGACAAACAACGTGCCGCCCAACACACGAAGATTATACCCTTCTACACGAACATCTATCCTTCTAGTACAACAAACCAACACTGTGCAAGGAAATTAGATACGCAACCAACCAACTGAATCTGGGTCTGAGTGGCACACATGCTAAATTATTTGAGCTAAATTTTCTCTCAGAAAAACACTACACCCGGCTGGTCTTCACCCGAACCTTGTCGGAAAATATACACTCGGTAGCGAGCTTGCAAAACATACTTTCACAACCTCCGCAGTGTCCTTACCAAGACCCATCCCCACCCACATCTCCTAGTGCTCTTCCATCTTCCATGACACCTTTGGACCCAATTATCTTATACCCTGAACTCAATCCTTGTACTACCTCTCCCACTATTAATTCCTCTATATCTGTCGCCCCTCCTTCCACACTTCCTGTCACTTCTGGGACATGATACTTCCTTCTATCACACACTCGAGGTAAAAATGAGATAAAAAATAGCAACTACAGTCAGATGCAGCAAAGAAACATCCGTGTAGGTACAGGCGAAAGATTCGAATAATGCATCAAATGTGCAATCTCTTTCAAATAAAACTGAATTCATCGAGGCAACATTGCAGTGTGATCTAAGTCAAATATATGTTTTTTGCTTTGCAGAACATTGGTTGTCTCACAATGGCCTAAACACACACCAAATTCCTACTTTTTACCTTACAGGATCTTATTGTAGAGCGAGGGAATCAAATAAGGGCCCTGCTTACGGAGGATCGTGTATTTACGTATTTATTATTATTATTATTATTATTATTATTATTATTATTATTATTATTATTATTATTATTATTATTATTATTATTTTCATTCATCTTTCAACTATTTATCGTTAAAACGTTGAGATGAGATTCTGGTATTCAAGAAAACTTGCGCAGATAATCGTCTACCTCATACGTCATATACAGTTTTTACTGTTTTTTGACCAAATAAATATAAAAAATAAAATCTTCCATACTGCATTTTTACAATGATAACTTTTGAATTTTCGAAAATACCGTGTTTGTTAGAAATGAGACTAGCATAATTGTTTTTCAGTTCTTTTATACATAAGAGAACATTTAGAGCCGTTTTTGAGAAAATAATTGTTTAAAAATTGCCTAAATTCCACGCAAAATCACGCGAAAACTATTCATATCTTCGAAATATTGTACAGAACTTTATTTCAAGATATTTTGGGGAAAAAAAATTGTCTTCAATATTGTAGTTGTAGGAAGATGTCGAAAAAGTTTTGATTTGCTGTTTTCGAAAAACCAGGAATTTCGATGAAAGGAAGTCCAGTCTTTTAAGGGGTCCTTTATTCTATCCGGGAACGAAGTTTAATCCAAAAATTTGGACTCATTTTTGAGGGAATTTTGAAAACAAGGTTTTATGCAAAGCGGCGATGATGTAACGGTTGGCGTATCGGGCTATTATACCCAAGTTTGCGGGTTCAAACCCGATCAAAGCCGTGGATTTTTAAGGGCGAAAAAATCCTTCATACGCCTTCCTTCGGAGAAGAAGTAAAGCTGGCTGTCCCATGTTAGTAGATTTACTGCATGTAAAAGATCATCAAGCCTAAATGAAGCCTCTGAGCCAAATTCAAATAGCCTGTTCCGTCGCCCAAGTAATACCTTCTTTCTTCCCTAGTAGGTGAAACGAGCGTAACGAAATTTACGTGGTCAGACGAAAGTGCAGGCCTCATGGCCTGAGTCGCGACACGTAAAATACCTTATTTATTCATTCATTCAAAGTAACCCCAAAATCAAAATATCATTTTCAAACTCGCACGACTTTTAAGTTCGTACAAATCAATGGGGGAATATCAATTTATGAGAAAATCGTGAGAACGATTGAGCCTCTAGCGTCGACAGACGGATAGAGATGTTTTGCCGTCAATCGAGTTTTCGGTATCAAGGACCCACAAATTCTGTCTACACTAGTTTCTATATGCTACATTAAATAGCATACACTTCCCACTTAAAGTCGTGGTAACTAGGTATATTCTAGGCATTTTCGGATCCCCTGGGTTCCCTAGACTTCCCCACGGGACCAAGAAGTTCATTTTCTGCATTTTACTGCCAGCAATGCTAAATTGCTCCATCGTAATTTACAAATTGTGTGTAAATCTTAATAGAGCATCTGAGAGCAATTAACGAGATAGTAAATCTCCTCGAGACATGATCCCCAACGTCTTGAGGGCACTGACTGTTGATCGTGGCATAGCCTCAGAGGTTCCAACCACCACAGGTAGAATTCTGGCGTTGGGCACTCCAAGAAGTTGGGCTGCCAGGGGGAATGACTGGTTGGTACTTTACCACTTTTTCCTCCCCTGCTTTTAGGTTAGACCCATCCTCGTGGCGGACAGTCACATCGGCCACGTGGACCCCCTCCCGACTTTTTATTACCACGTCAGGTTCGAGTCTAACCCCTTCGGTAACGGAGAAAGTGGCTTGCGTGGACACCACAGTGTCTGATTTCCGGAGCATCTTCCCCTCTATAAAGTTCTTTATCTCGTCATGACGCTTTATTCTAGCTAGTTTCGTAAAAATGCACTGACCTAGGATGTAATTCATAGTTTCTACCGCTGTATTGCACTTCCTGCAGTATACATCCTCTCTGGATCTTCCTCTACTAAGAGTAGTTTTATTGGCAGCGGTATTTAATCTCAATTGGAGAGCAGTGATAAAAAGACCAGGTTTCAGAAGATTATAGTCTTTCAAAAAGGCATTTCCAATCGGATCGTTTATATGCGCTTTAACCGCTCTCCCTTGGGATCCCAGCTTCTTCCAGGCGGCTACCTCGTCATTGGCGCATTTCTTCTTATAAGCTCTTAAATCTTGTTCGGTATAGGGCCAGTTCAGTCTCAATGCTTTGACGGTTTTAAATGTCCGTTGGTAGAAACTCGGACAGGAGCTCAGCCATCTGCAAATGGGATCTGCAGATTTTTCTAGTCGAAACCCTAGGTTCAGCGCTACCCTAGGAACGTGTTGGGCGAGCCGCAGCAATCCCAGTCCTCAATCTCTCTTGGCCAGGTAAAATAAGCCATCTGCAGTACTCTTATGCAGGTGTAGGAACTGTTCGACTGCCTGATTTGACAGTTCGCTTCCCTGAGCATCGACATAGATGGATGGCATCGATAAAACTAATTGGTAGGGGTAATGTGACATTATGTAGGTGTAAAGTAATGCCAATTTCTGAGTGGGCTTTAAATGCGCCATCTGTAGCCTCGTCACTGCTTCCATCAAATTCGATATGGATGCTTTACATGGGTAGCCGTTCCAGATAGAGTAGTTCACTCCCAAGTATGTTAGGGTATTATCATCACTGACCAGAGGAATTCTCTCCCCCAACCTTTCCAGACAAGGGACTTCAATGAACCAGGATCGTTCAAAGGTTGTAATTTGGAATGATGAGCACTTCGCAACGGACAATGTCATTCCGAGGGCCCCAAGATATTCCACCACAATATCAACCAATTTTTGAGCTCCTGGGGCATCTTTTGCTAAAAGCACTAGATCATCAGCAAATACGGATACACTCCTTTAAGAGGAAGTAATTTACTACATATACGAGAAGAAGATTTATCAGCTTTTCTGTTAACAGGGCCCAGCAATAAGAGTTTTTCTGTCGAAAATTCATTGTTTTCGGTGCATGATTACAATGCTATTTTTTTTCTTACGAAGTAATGCGAGGAAGTAGCAGAGGCAGCAAAGTGAAAAACACTTTCCACAATTGAAAAAAAAGAATTACTTTTCATAAATTATGTTAATAGCATCAAATGAATTATTTCACAAGAAGGAGAATTGTCGATCTTATTGTTAAAATTAATTGGCCGGGCCTCCCGTATTCCAAGAGATACATTAACGCTGTTTTCCCACATGGCGTATCAGATATAAATTTTTCGTATATCCTTATTACACGCATTGGGAGATAAACGGATTTTTAATTACCTCATGAGAGTTGATTAAAATGCTAGCAACATTAATCCACGCGTGAACGTATTTATGAGAACACACCACTGGCGAGTGTTGCAGTCAACATTTTTATTTGGTAAATGATGGTATTATTTGTTTATCGGTTGTATTACATTTCTCGGTGCCTGTGCTCGTTTGCAAATTTGTGCATTGTTTTTCTGTAAACATAACAATGCCGCAGAACAATTGGAAAATTGCAATCTATTTAGTTTTAGTTATTATTTACGAATCAATAATAGTTCAATCGGCATTTCCGATGGCTGTTTCACAATACCATTTTCAAAACAATATCATTTTCAAACGGTGAGCTTACATCGGGACGTAAATGCTCAATTTCCAAGGCGATGGCAAATATTCATAAATAAGCTTTCATTTCTACCCACAATGATTTGGAAAACTTTTATGCGCACAAATTCCTAGTCTTATTTACTTATTTAAAAAATCAGCAAAAACTATGACATTTAGACATTTCTAGAATTAAGACTCAGTATTTCTGTGGATCAAGAGCAATTGAAGGAAAAACCGATCCAGTTGGTGTCACTGACCTGATACTTGGCAGAAAGTATTCATGAATTTCAATTACCTTAAGAGCGCTGATGTATTTTTAAGATGCAAACGCTCCTTAATTGATACTGCTCTCTCATACTTTTGCCACGGTAAGAATGGTATTTACTTATTACTTCTCAACACGTAAGGTAACCGACACGCAGTTTATTATACTGCACTGCTGTGAGACTGCGCACTTTTGCCAAAGGCAAACACACGGCCCCAACGATTAAAGATTACAGCGGCAACTGCCACAATGTTCCTAGCCATGTACTGTCAACTTTGTAATTTTCATATCACAGATTAAACTGAACCTACGAGGTAGATACCTTGACTGTTGCGGTCGGTCTCCGCTGAGCGGTTATCTAATTTTCACTCTGACCGTATTGATTGCATTCGTTGTGTTGAATTAACCTGAACTGGAATATAAAATGAAAATAAAGAGATGGTGAATTAATTAATTTATCGGTCAACAATGGGTCTCATTGGTCAAGTTAAAAGAGTCAGCTGCCCTCTTGACCAAAGGGAGGCAAACCTTCAATGCGATGAGGTCAAACAAGAATGGCACCACAGTGACTACAGTGCCTGGCCACACTGTTAGGCAACTCCTAGATTATTTAGAAACACACTTTAATAGCTTATTTTGTGTAGTAATTTTCTAACTATCCTATAACTTCTTTATTATTCGGATTGGCTATGGTGCAACATTGCATTTTCAGGATTTTTCACTTTTATTATAGTTCTCTTTTGATAAAAGATGAGTGATTTCAGCTTTTTGTTCATTTGTGAGGTCTTTGAGGTTGCCCTTGTCAATATTCAGACATTTTACTGAAAATTTTCCTGAAGGAACTGCGAATACGTACACTTGAAAGAAACAGCATGAATAAACTACATCACTTAGTAATTTAACCAAAACCAACATCACAGACCGCAATAACACGCTAACACTAAGCTAAAGGATAACAATTAAAAAAACTTCCCCATGGAATACATAACTAGGTTTCTTTGTTACTTGGTGCATTATTAGCTGTTTTAGAACTTCTTAACAAACAGAATTACATATTATAGGCCGAGAAACACCAACATCCCGCAACAACATATTTAACAATGGCAATCAAACTCTTCACATCTATGGTCGATGGAGTCTACTGCCAGAACAGGAAGACCACCGAAGACGATCACGAACAAACTTCCATTGTTATTCAAAATGCAAGAAGAATGCTGAAGAACTTGCACGTCACCTGGACCTACTACAAAAGAGGTGTAGGACTCTGCCATACAAAAGATAACCAAGAGTTTAAACGTTCTAGGCTTAAGTTAAAGATCGCCTCAAAATTTCCTCCAAGCATTACGCCCCTTTCAAACTCCGTATTATCACCAAAAACACCCCCTTGGATACTAGATTGTAAATTCTCTCACTTGTCTACATAGATTATTTCACATTTTACAGAAATAAAATGGAAAGTGCGAGTGATAAGTTGAGTTATAACAATGGATTTCTGGGTAGAAAAGTGAGCCACTCAGCATGAATAGAGGTAGTCATTAACATCTCGAACATTCGAACTTACAGGCAACATGCCAATGAGAGGCAGTCCATAGAGGTGATGCACAAGTTTCTACCCCTTCAGTAGGCTGCGGATGAATCTCACCACCAAATTAAAACCTCTTCCTCATCGAAATACAAGAGACATGTTCGAAAGGATTTCAAAACCAGGCTTACACACACAACGGTGAAAATCTTGTTAATATCAACACCGGAGCAATATCGGTGATCACGCACACACTTCTAAAATAAAAGGAAAACAGAAAGCAAGCAGAACTGTGTAATCTGGTCTCCTAAACCAGGAAAGTAATGACTGCTCTTCATTCTCTCCACCCGCGAAGGGATTTCGGCAGATTATCTCTTCAACAGGTAAACTAAAGTGTTCAAATAAAAAAGCACACTAGCGGAATAAATCCAAAATTCAAGTAATTAAGAAACGTATCCTGGAGTTGGAAGCGTCCGCTTCATTATTCGCTTCATATCCGCATTCATTAAACGAAAGGAACCAAGAGGAAAGATGACCAGGTGAGCATGGCAAGTTCCTCACTGAGCTGGCAACGAAGCGCAAATCCGCCACTGCACTCGTGCCTCGGCATCTGGAACGACACAACAAAGGACGCGAAAATTGCTGAAAATTGCAAACAAAAAATTAACATTGCAAAACTCTAATATTGATAATTTAATTTATTACTATTACTATTATTATTATGATCATCATCATCATCATCATTATCAATGGTACCAGGTTATTGTGCACAATTGAAGCTCTTCAGACCCTGTTCAGTAATAGGCGAATTGGTTCATTCCCACATACCATTGTATCCGTTGTCTAGGCAGCCCTGCTCTGGTGGTCAACGGCTGTGCTGCCGCTGAAACATTTCGAGCAGTTGACTCTTGATGGTCGTTGTCTCTCTGTTCGATTCATTCAGCTTCTTCCGTTGGTTCGTATCAAATGTCATCATAATAGGGCTTTCGTCATCTGGAGCAACCCCATTACCAGATGAGACCGAGGCTTCCTTATACCTAGTGGGCGCTTTTCACAGCTTTTCTGAGTGACGGGGTGCAAACCCGAGACCCAGATTCACACTTGTTTCGGAATAAGGGTGAAAATGAGGGGAAAATGTCCATAAGATTTGCGTTTTATTCCTAGATCCAGGAGTTTTTCTGTTGGGTTTTCTCCCTTTGCGGGTAGCCTTTACCATGGGTTGCGACTCCGCCCTCCATAGATCTTCGCCTGTGACCCTAGGCAGGGGCCCTTTCTGGGTGCTGACAGCCGGAGCCAGCTGAGCCCATGTTATTTTATAGAGGTCAGTTCCTCTGAAGGCACATCCGCACCAGGAGCCGTTGGAATCCAGGGATCCTCTTTCGTTTCTTAGCCCGTTGGTCTTCACACGGTCCGTTAGAATCCATATTATTTGTATGGAATGTCTCAGGGGGCACGGCAGGACGTAGACGTGGCTCGCCCCTATTATTATTATTATTATTATTATTATTATTATTATTATTATTATTATTATTATTATTATTATTACATTTTTAAGTCTCTCGCCTACCGAGGTGCCATACAGCCGACAGTGCCTGCTTCGCTTGCAAACTCGGGCGGTCAGGATTCGACTGTGAAGTCAGGTGATGTTATATCAATAAAAACGTCCTCACGATGCGTGCAGTACTCAGGAGAACAGCCTTTTGCATTGTATGAATGTGCCAGTTGTTAAGGTCAAACCTTGCAAACGATGAAGTTAGTTCTTCAGAGACCAGTCCATTTGCAGAGATAACCACAGAAACTACTTCAACAGATACTCACCGCCACATGTCGCTCAGTTCAATAGCCAAGGCCTGATATTTTTCGTTTCTTCTCGGCAATGGAAGCGGCTATATTTCGGTCTAGAGGGATAGCTATGCCAACTATAATCCCTTTCCGTGAAAACTTGTCGACCCCAGCTTGAACTTGTAGTATGGGACCTCTTTCTCTACCATCTATGACTTTGCAGCCAGAGCCTGATGGACAACCGCAGCAACGTCATTGTGCCGACTCAGATATTCTGTTTGTGCCAATGCAGAACACCCGCCCATAATGTGTTGAAGGGTTTCGCCGGGTTGATTGCAAAGTCGGCAGCGGTCCTCTACACTCATATTCCCAATCACATACCTTTGGTACTTGCGAGTGGAGGTTACTTCGTCCTGAATAGAAATGACGAAGCCTTCTGTCTCAGCAAAGAGGCCAGATTTTGTTAGCCAGGAGACTGACGATGCAATATTCACAGCGTTCCCTTTGAGCTCAGCAGGAAACCTGCCATGTAAACGCAAAGAGACTCAAAATTCAAAAGACCTCTACCTCCTTCTTACCGAGGTATGTACAGTCTTGCCACTGAACTGTTGGGATGGTGCGTGCGGTATTTGATAAGAGTGGTCCTAACTTTTCGATTAAGGTCCTGCAGTGCAGTTGTTGTCCAGTGAAGAACACCCAATGTATAGACAGCCACAGGTACTGCCCAAATGTTGATAGCTGACATGAGGTTCTTTCCATTTAAAAGAGTTTTACAAATTTTTGCAACTCTTTGCAAGACTTTATTTTGAATAACATGCCTCATCTTTGCTTCGCTTGTGCTCAAAAGTTGATGCACGTCTAAATATTTACATGTATCCTCTTGCCCAAGTTCTTGGATATTGGTGCCATACATCAGGATGAGTTTGTCCGGATCAAGGATTTTCCCCTTTTCATGTGCACTGCAGCGCATTTATCAAGGCTAAACAATGCCAAACCAATGCCAATACAAATAGAGTCGCCAATACAAAATGGGTCGATAGTTACTCGGAGCTTTAGGATTGTTAGACTTGCTTATCATAAACGTAACTCCTTCTGTAAAAGACACCGGAATGATACTTGGATCGTTGAATGAGGGTTGAAACCACCTGGCCAAGACCGCGTGAGTACATGGGAAATACTTCCACCAAAAGTTTTGTATCCAATCAGTACCTGGTGCTTTCCAATTCTGCGTCTTCCTGATTGAAGATATCTTTCCGTGTAATATTAGGCGAGCACATTTGTGATGTAACACAACACTTCTCTTCCTCTTCTGCTATCCAATAAGCTCCATCATCATGGGTCTTGGGAATGCTCCATATATTACTCCATTATTATTATTATTATTATTATTATTATTATTATTATTATTATTATTATTATTATTATTATTATTATTATTATTATTATTATTGTTATTATTATTATCAGAATTATAATATATTAGTATTATCAGTAGAGTAATAAGAATTAAGTCTGAAGATGATTTAGAAAAAATTAATTAATTAAATATTAGGTAAGCTTAAAATACAAAAAATGGGCTCTTTCTTCATTAACAATTTAGAAATTCAAGAAACCAAAATTATAAGTGATACAAATAACTTAAATAATCATATTTAATTGAACAAGGAAAAATTTAACATAATTCATTTGAACATAAGATCTATTCGAAAACATTGGGACGAACTTTGTGAATTGATCAATGAAAGCATAAGCAGTATTGATTTGATTGTGCTTGGAGAGACTGGAGTCAATAACATTTATGATCTTGCTGAATATAACCTCCCTAGATTTAATAGATACTAGCTGACCCGGCGAACTCTGTTCCGCCTTAACAGAGAACTCCGTTCCGCCCAAACATACGAAAACCCGCGAAATCACACGAAAACGTGCGAAATCACGCGAAAACATGCGAAATCACGCGAAAACGTGCGAAAACGTGCAGAAACGTGCGTTCTCACCCAGGAAAGCTGTCGAACGGGATAAACAGTATCCTATGTCCGTCTCCTGGCTCTAAGCTTCCTGCTCACCAAATTTCCGTTCTTGAGTTATAAATAGTGTAATTAACACGACTATATATAGATATAACGGCGAACGAAAGGCGGCTTTCATTATCGCCTTCTATTATCAGTGCGGCGTTACAACAATGGGTTACAACAGGTAACAATGACCGCTAACATGCGAAATCACGCGAAAACGTGCAAAAACGTGCGTTCTCACACAGGAACGCTGTCGAACGGGATAAACAGTATCCTATGTCCGTCTCCTGGCTCTAAGCTTCCTGCTCACCAATTTTCAGCCAAATCGGTACAGCCGTTCTTGAGTTATAAATAGTGTAACTAACACGACTTTCTTTTATATATATAATATACTAGCTGACCCGGCGAACTCTGTTCCGCCTTAACAGCCGGTCCCATCTTTTTCTCGCGTCGCACTCACTGTGAGAAACTGTACTATACTTGTTGCACTCGTGATAATAAAGCAATTGCAGATTTGTGTTTTTCTCTCAAACAAAGAAGAATTTTAAAAAAATCTGATATTAAATAGATAATTAAAAAATCTATTACGTACCAGAGCGTTTTTTTTAAATTGATTTTTGTTTAAGAGAAAAATACAAAGCTGTAATCATAGGGACCGGCTGTTAAAGGCAATAAATAAGCAGATTTTGGAATTTATTAAGTTAAATTGTTATTAGAAAATACAAATAAAAAAATTAAGTAGATTAATCATTCATTATTGTTCCTGTATTTTGGTGCATAGGTTGCACTCTTCAGTTAAGTACCTTGTGATACACGACATGTTTTGTTTTATTATCAGGCACAGGTTACAACAGTGACCGCTAACAATGACCACTAACATGCGAAATCACGCGAAAACGTGCGTTCTCACACAGGAACGCTGTCGGACGGGATAAACAGTATCCTATGTCCGTCTCCTGGTTCTAAGCTTCCTGCTCACCAATTTTCAGCCAAATCGGTACAGCCGTTCTTGAGTTATAAATAGTGTAACTAACACGACTTTTTGCTTTATATATATTGATATATAATATATATAAATATACATATAAATATATATATATATATATATATATATATATATATATATCGTAAGGGCTTCAGATTTTTTCTGTTTTTTTGTACGGATAGTGCTAAACGGACAGGATAACATGACATGAATGCCACTATCATGTCTTCTGTTTTAAAAGAATTAATCATAAAATTTTTTTAAAATGTCTCTCATGACGTCAATATTTACATTACAGGCATTTCATATACATTATAACATTTGTGAGTACAATTGCCGCAATCAGTTTTTTATGACGTTTCTCGAAAAATATGAAGTTTTGAGTGCAAATGTGCTTCAAAATACGCACTTTCAGAAACGATAAAACGATATGTTCATAAAAAATGGTTCTAAATCTTTCAATGAAAATGTGCATTTAGTCAAATTTTTTACCCTTCTATAATATTTTTATTCTTAAAAGTTCTACTAGATATCCGAAAAATCGAGAAAACGTCAAAAAAATGTGTTTTGGGCGCCAGTAGATGACAGCTGAGGAGGAGGTGGAACAAAAATTAAGAGTTCGACAAGTAAGAGACGATCAATTTAACTAGTACGAGAAAATCTGTGCGATGCTGTGGAACCACTAGTGATTTTTCACTAATAATTGAGCATTGCCAGTAATAACTACATTATTATTATTATTATTATTATTATTATTATTATTATTATTATTA
>BLKR01007464.1:0-37109 GCA_011170035.1 Teleogryllus occipitalis | reverse complement strand
GTCAAGCAAATGGAAAATTAAATTAAACCCATCTAAATCAACAGCAAAAATATTCTCATTAAAAACAATTTTAACACCACCTCCTCTCACACTGAACAATAACATCATTCCTTGGACTCCTCAAAACAAAACAGTGAAATATCTAGGTCTGCATCTAGACACTAAACTCAACTGGAAAGAACATATAAACATTAAAACACAACAAACAAAAGTCAAACTATTTCAATTAAAGCCATTAATTAACAACCACAGTAAAATAACAATAGAAAATGCCAAACTCATATATACAGCCATAATTAGACCCTTAATGCTATATGCATGCCCTGTCTGGATCAGTGCAGCAAAAACCAATATACATAAAATACAGGTCATACAGAACAAATTCCTTAGAACAATAACCAAAGCACCCTGGTTCATTTCAAACAAACAGCTTCATAAGGAAATTCAAATAAAACCTATCATACACCACATCACCAAGCTATCCAATAATTTTTACAATAATATGTCAACAATTACACAACTATCCCAGTACAATCTAGGCAAAGCACCCATAAACCCGACCAGAATAAAAAATAGATTTCCCAAACATGTATTTTACATCCAATTTGCAGATTTAGATGATTCATTGTGAGGTGCCCAGTGGGTTTCCTCTCCCTAAATAATAACTGTAAAGTAATAATAGTTTAGTTTTTTAAAATAGATCATAAGCATCAAAAACATGTGAAAGAGTTTGTATGCAAAACTGAACCATGTATACCTTTCAAAATATTCAAGCAAAAAATAATTAAAAAAAACATAGAGTAGAATTTAATTATCTAAACAAAATTCTTATTTATTTTAAATTATAATGTTAGAAGAATGAGAGAGAAATAATAACAAAATAACAACAATGAGGACGTTGTATTTTCTATTGCAAAGATTAGAATAATACATTTTAAAGTTTTAAAATGACATGCTCGACGTTTATCCCATTCTTCGGTTCTCGTTTTAAAAATTAAATTATAAAAATATTATTAGGTTAGGACATTATCGGCCATTACTCAATTATTGTTTCGTTTCTTCATACGAAAGGGAAGGAAAGCAATTGTTGTTCTGTTGTTCCACTTTTTCACTATCCTTATCAAAAAATAACACTAATATCATGAGATTCGCAAAAGGTTGCGACGCACAACGGAGAATATATCACAATCACGAACGCTCGCTCTCCAGCAGGCTGTTAAATTGAGATCCAACGACTTGGCACGCTTTGTCCTTGAGTTGGGGGATGCCGTGCGCATGCGCTGCCACCTCCCGATCCGACCTGAAGACGTTGGAGGTAATCGCTAACGACCTGAGCTGCGCTCGCACACTGCCTGTGTTGCATGGACGCTCCGGTGGCGATCTATGACGCTGATCGCACCGAAGACCGAATAAATGAGAAAAAATCTAAATAAATTCAAGGGATTTTTTATTTTTTAAATTTTTTTTCATTTCCTTGGGTTGATTGATTTTTTCGTGTTTCCGGGCGCGTCAACGTCTTTGGTCATTAGTCCCGTTAGATGGCGGTGACCTACCGTTGGCTAGTGGGGTTTCACCCTAACCAGGACTCTCCCACCAGCGGGGCACCGCCCTAGCCGGGACAAGCTCTAAGCTCCCGACCAGTCTCCCGGAATATGTGGTAGTGTAGTGCATGTTAGTGTAAGTGTGGGTGTATGTAAGAGGATAGGATGGGACAAGGAAGAGGAAGGACACATCGCGCGCGGTCCGTGGCGCGTTTGGTAGGGTGGGCTCCGACATTCGCCTGGTGTTGATCGGAGAAACCGCGGAAAACTACCGATCAGAGCAGCCGGCCACTAGAATTCTCCTCCAGGCAGCGACTGAATTCGACATAGCTGAAAATCTAGGCAATAATGTAGGAATCGACGGCTTTAATTAAAGATTTCATTGATTCCAGCCACGGGTACCTCCGTCTAAATTAAAATTTGCGCTTCTTGGAACTTCGAAGAGTGATCCGTCGTTTCTCGACTCGTATTCATTTTCGTTATCTAGCATTAGAACATTGTAATTTATTAATGTATTTATTTAATATTTTTATTAATGTATTTATTTAATAATTAATAGTATTTAAACATTCTTATTTGTCATTTCAAAATTATTAACTCATGCTTTCTTAAAATGATGAAAATTGATATAAAATGTTTGCGTTAGTAATGCGAGTGACCTCAGTCGATCACATTTGAATTATCTATCAAATTCTACAACTATAGGGGGAAATTTGTTCTGCCTACAGATACTTTTGGCACGAGAACCTCATAGAAAGTTCCCATTCCAAGACAGAGATTAGAGAAGTAAAATCCACCTATGGCGCAAAAGAAGAAGAAGGACTCCAAGCTATTAAAAAAATGTTGTTGCCTGACCCTGAAAGTTGGAGCCTTCATAGTCGCAGTGTGCTTTTTGGTACGTTTAAAATATTATTGCAATAATGCTAGTTAATGTTGTGTTGCTGTTATATCCACGTAGCACGGCCAAACAGGCGGACAATAAAAACACTCTTAACAGACGAAGGTTTTAACATTCCCTTCCCGTTAAAAGCAATGGAAACAATTCAGTTGTAACAAGTGAGGCATGTCAGTATTTATCAGCCGTATTTGAAGAAAAGTTGAGCTGTTCACTGGCTGGTTTGCTCGCTTTCCATGACCCGACCCCGGGTTCGATTCGCGGTCGAGGCAAGAATATAGTGCGCGTTTCTTATTGTCACACAGCAATAGATATTGGGAAATTGCCAGGAAAAGTATGGTCTGGCAATTTCCCAATATCTATTGCTGTGGGACGATAAGAAAGCTCACTTCTCAGGTTGAGAAGGCTAGAATACGGCTCATAGACATCCCCACATCCCTACCCACCCCTCGACCCATGGCCGCAAGTCCGGGGCGCCGCACCTGGTAGGTCTTGGCTCCTTACGGAGTTGTTGTGCTTAAGTTCATACATACACTTCAAGAAAGGGTAATACTTTTTTAGTGATTTTTTATACGATGGTACAAAAAAAATTGAACAACTACACACACCCTACAAATAACAAATTTGTATTGGCCTAATGACATGAATGATTATTCTTTAACAATCATCTTTTCCGTTTATTTAGTACTTTGTTCGATGTCAGGGGGGTCATCCCGTATAGTTAAACACGTCTTTAAAACTAGAGGTGCTACAGAATGGCACAGACTTTCTCAAACTTGTCAATTTCCTCTTTAGTTTGGGCTAGCTTTTCGATTTTGCCCCAGCCTCATTGCCTCAAGGTGCTAAAGTTACGTGACTCATCCCGTATATTGTAAAACTAAATATTTATTCACTATTACACTTCTGAAGAATGGAATAGTACGTTTCGTTAAACGTTATGAAACCCCTACTATATATAAAATGGTGCAATTCACATTTGACCCTGATTGAAGTAAACAGAACCTGAACCGTCAAAATTAGTTATGGTCCAAACAGAATAAAGTTTTGGTCTTCTATATTATCTAAGGAGAAACAGTCATATATTGTAAACAAGACTACAGTTGTCAAACACATTTTGGTTTGTACCATCCTCAGGTTGGAAATGGAGAAGTATCCAGGCCACATCCAAGGCATTATCGTTCCACGCAATAACTGGATTTTTAAGGGCGAAAAAATCCTTCGTACGCCTTCCTTCGGAGGGGAAGTAAAGCCGGCTGTCCCATGTTAGTAAATTTACTGCATGTAAAAGGTCCTCAAGCCTAAATGATGCCTCTGAGCAAAATTCAAATCGCCTGTTTCGTCGCCCAAGTAATACCTTCTTTCTCTTGTTGAAAGGAGTGTAACGAAATTTGCGTGGTCAGACGGAAGAGCAGGCCTCATGGCCTGAGTCTCGCCACGTAAAATAAGGCAAATTCAATTCAATTCAATTCAATTGTGTGAATCCCCATGTGTTCTTTTGTTTTGTTTTCGTAAATACGGACGCAAATTCAATAAGAGCTCCAAATTAGTGGTTGCCTTGGGCCCGTAGAAACCCCTCAGATATGGAGGGCACCATCTTTTTTGTATTAATTAACAAATCTTTCTCCTGCAGGTAGGGATCGTGTTGAGCTTTGCCTACAGTCTTTACCATATACTACTGCACGGCCGTGGGAACGCTGAACGAAGAATGGCGTGGGTGCTGGAAGGAGAGCTTTACAAGGAGATATACAGAGCCGCTGTGCGTGCGCAGCAGAGCTACGAACGCATCTGCACGGAGGGCAAGCAGAATTTCTCCGGTACGCACGCACCCCGATATCTCATTTCCAAGGTGGCTTCGCACATTTGACGAGTAGCGAGCGACTGCTCGCCCGATCCCGAGTAGCCGAGGTGCTTACCGAATATTCGCTTCCTTTGATGCGCCTAAAAGCCGACACGCTGGGTCGGAGCGAGGGGAGAATATTTGGCGCTCAGCAAACTGCTAGCAACCCATCCACACTACTCGTGATTCAGCGAGCGGTCGCTCGCTACTCGCCGAATACCGAATACGAGGCTCCGCGATTGAACTGACGTGCGGTAGTAGGGCGAGCACAGAATGGTCGCAGCATAGCAAGCAACTCATCCACACTACTCAGCATTCGGCGAGCTGTCGCTCGCCGAATGTGAGAAGCCTGCTTAAGACGGCTCCACACATTCGGCATTCGCCGAGGAGCGAGCTATTGCTCGTCAATTCCGAGCAGTTGATATGTTTGGCGAGTAGCAACCCACCCAGATTACTCGTGATTTGGTGAGCAGTCACTCGCTACTCGCCGAATAACGAATGTGTGGATCCGCCTTTAGAGAAATACTGTGCTGCTGTTGTGGCATGCCCGGGCTCGGGTCTCTTGTTCACTGCCCACATCGACAGTGGTTGTATTGTCGAACATTTTCAAATTTGGCAATACATGTGCGCCCAGCACAATTATCTGCTTTTTGATTCTTACTTTCTTCGTCAGGGATACAATAATATTCTCAGAACTATTTATCCGTAACTTGTGTATATATACACCGCATAGAAACGCACTTGAGCCATTTCACGTCAAATCGCACCAGAGTTGATAACTTTTTTTAAAAATGTATGATTTTTTTTCTTAAATCTGGACCTCAGAAAAAAGAGACATGTTTTTATTTGCTCCAAAATTGATTATTTGATTAGTTATGCTAACATTAAATTTTGGAAATTTCGAGTACTTCACATTCTCAATTGTTGCTTCGAACGTACTTAATATAAAAAGTCATGGTGTGTTCCATTAAATACTTTGAAATGTGTATTTTTTACCTCTGTAAATAAATTTTTCAAAAAATAAATATTTCATTTAAAAATTTATTTTTTAAAATTAAAATTTCTATTTGAACTGGATGAGTTAAAAATTTGAAAAAATATAGGCGTATTTCTTGTTCAATTTTCTATAAAATACAAGAAAAAATGGGCACTCCACTACGGTTCTAAAATTTTTAACTCGTCGAGTTTACAACAACATTCAATTTTCAAAATTTAATTTTTTAATTGAAAATTGAAGCAATTAAATATTTTGCAAAATCTCAAAAATTAAATATGTTTTTAAGTTTTGAATGAAATTTGAACAGAGTTTCTATAATTAGTGTATTCAAGTATGTGTTATTCTTAAGTTAGTGATGCGCATCATTATTAGCAAATTTAATTACGCAATATTTCCAAAAATAATATAGTTAGAAAAATAAAAATACACGTGTTTACTTATTTGATCCACATAATAAATAGAAAAAATTAGAAATATAAAGGTCAAATTTTGTTCTTTTTCTGCTATTTGACGTGGAATGTCTCACTTGAGGAATTATCTTCAGACCAAAGATAGGAGTTCTTATCTCCGTGCTTTCGAGGCGTGGGTCATTTTAGTGCTTGGATTAATTTTAACAACGATATTTAATGTCTTATTTGCCATTTGGACTGTATAATTTTAAACAACCTGTAACAAGGATTGTAAGCAAGTACAGCATCTGGGATAATGACCACCTTGAATAAACCCGCTCACCCTTCTCCCCCATATAAAGCGGCCTCGCTAACCATTTGGCAGCAGAACGCTCTAAGCAAGGTCACAACATGTTGGCCGACACGGCAGCCTCCACGACAGATACACGGCTCATCCCGGATAACCTAGATAATAGCCTGTAATAAGAGTTTTTCTGCCGAAAATTCGCCGTTTTTCGTGCAGCATTACGTATTGTTCCCTCTACCGCGTAAGCGGTAGCGAGAAAGTAAAAATTAAATATTCTGGCAATTGCAGCCTAAACGATTTCTGTATTCCCATTCTATTCTCATTGGCCCATCAGTATGTTACCTGGATGTTAAGTCCACCAACAACATTATCGTTATTATTATCTTCACTCGCTTTTGTAAATTATTATTATTATTATTATTATTATTATTATTATTATTATTATTATTATTATTATTATTATTAATAATAATAATAATAATAATAATAATAATTTACAAAAGCGAGTGAAGTAACTCATTGCGTAGTGCGCTGACTTGGCAATCGGGAGGCCCGGGTTCGATTCTCTGACCGTGGTTTTCGTGGTTTCTCTCGGTCATACAGGAGAATGTTGAAGTAGTTCAAAAAAGGTCACGATCACCTCTCATCATCATCCTATCATTTCATAATTCATAATGCAAAGCTTAACAACCTTGTCTTGTAAGGGGATACAGCCGAAAAGCTGATCCATAATCTCTATCCGAGCTAAATTATGACTGGGCTTCGGAAGAGAGCATGTACCATGGTCAGAAACGGCTGATAAGCAAATAAAAATAATAATAATAATAATAATAATAATAATAATAATAATAATAATAATAATAATAATAATAATAATAATAATAATAAAAGGGGTTTTATAATATCAATTCAAGACAGAGTTATCAAGACCAGAAACTATTGAAAGCATTGTTTAAAAGATGTGGTGGATAAATGTAGGAAGTGTGGAGCTGTAGGAGAAGCTATAGAACACATCACAGCTGCATGCTCTTCCCTCTCAGACAGTGCTTACTTAGGAAGGCATAATTAAGTTGCGAAAATCGTGCACAGTGCAATTGCAATAATAATTGCATAAATTATTGGATGAATCGACACCGCCATTCTATAAGTACACCCCTCCTCTAGTGCTGGAAACAAGTTCCACCATTTTGTCCTGGGACAGACCGGTTTTAACTGATCGTACTGTCGATTACAATAGGCCAGATATTCTCTTTATAGATAAAAAGAAGAAAGAAGGAGTAATAATAGACATCGCAGTACCATTATCTCACAACATCAAACAGAAAGAAATAGAAAAAATTTCGAACTATGAAAACTTATCTTATGAACTAAAACATGTTTGGAAATTAAATACTACCAAAATATACTCACTCGTGATATCGGTGGAAGGCCTGGTCAGTAAAAACTTTCTTAAAAACTTAACAGAACTTTAACTACCCAAAAACGTTTTGAACATGGGACAGCGCGCAGTTTTGTTGCAAACTGCCCATATCATAAGAACATTTTTATCTTAAGTCCAGATATAAGATGAAGTTCTTCTTCTGTGACCGAACCTGTCCCCTAAACAACTCTGGGGAAGGTGAGCATTTTTACCAGCAAAAATAGCGGAGAAAATGTAGGATGATGATGATGATGATAATAATAATAATAATAATAATAATAATAATAATAATAATAATAATATGTGATAAATTTTACATGGTGTTACTCGTACTTGAATGTCATGTTTCATCTCGCTGGGCATTTTGTCATTGTTTTGCTACTTCTCAAATTTCGTCTTTTTATCACCAGATGCATCCATCAAGGACGCTTGGAAAAAGAAGGGAAGAACGAAGGATATTTTACGATTCCTCAAAATGTTTAAACCCAAATTTATAAGAAGACAGAAACGTTCTGGAAGCTTTATTTCTGGATACGAGGACAATTTTCCAGAAGAGAAAAATACAGAAAATGAGGAGCCACCGTTGCCAGACAAAGCAGCCCTAAGTCAGTTTTTAGAAGTCGAAACTGAGACACACGCGTCACAAGTCACAAACGAAGCTGCTCAAGAAGAGTGGAAGATGAAATATTCGGTTGCGGCAAATGAGAAATTGAGTGAAAGGTCCCCACTAGTAGTGGGAGAATTGGAGGCACATAAGAAACAAGGTATATTAATTCAATATCAATTTTGTTCTAATTTAATGCTAATTTCTTTACTTCCATCTCCCTCAGTGACTTGTCGGTTAGCGTACTCGTTTTCCACAGCTCAATCCCGGGTTCGATTCCCGGCCGTGGCAAATTATTCCTGTGTGCTTTTCTTACTAATGTCCCAGTATCTATTGCTGTGTGACGATGAGAAAGCCCACTCTAAGGTTATGAAGACCAGTATGTACGGTGAAGGAATGTCTTCGTGCTAATCACACGACCTCCTTATCCCAAGGCTGAGAGGCTGGGTCACCGCTAGTCCGCCAAGGCCCATAGCTGGCTGTCGAGCCAAAGAACGGGAACTTCCTGATATTTATTTCCTTTTACCCTTTTCTTCGTCCTATCTGTTCTCCCCCTTACTACATATTTTTCTTTCTTTCTTACATTTATCTTTGATGCATTTTCTCCCAAAACAATTTTATGAAAATATGGAAATGTGACTCGAAACCAAAAAGGTACGAAAAGGATGGTAGGAATTATTTTAGGCCTTGATCACGGTCACCCCTCTCAGTCTCCCCCAATGAGCTCTAGTGTAGGCTGGAAACAACACTCTGTGCTCAGAAATCGTGAGATTCTGGTGGACGTCTAATTCTGTCCTAGTTATCTCAGAACCAAATAGCAGGAATTAGTGTCTCCAATTTTCCATTTCTATTTTAAACATTTATTCTTTTTTATGTTTACTAAAACTTAATAAAAAGTTGAATGTAACCAATATTTTATTCGTTGAAATTGCAATTTACCGACAATACTTTAACAAAATTCAGTCTTTTATTTCTTCGAGATATTTTTAACATTCACGCAGGGGAGTGTTCTTGGTTAGCGCATCTTTAATAATTTCGTTAAATGAACACATAGCAAGTAACTCGTCGGAAATCTGAAAAAATATTATCAGAGCAATGGCTACCAAATTATATCTCATCTAATAACATTCCCATCTAGTTCACGATTTGTTGGCGTTCTTTACAACCGAATGTCAAGCAATACTTTGGCGTTTTCGTAGTCAGAGACTATTGTAAGCATCACTAACAACACACAATACACATTTAACTCGTAAGAAAGTCTGTAAGAAGACTTTCACTGCAGCCAACCTAATGAAAAACGATCGTCACAATTTTCAGCACTTCAAAGTACTGCAGTTGTGTATCCAGTTATGTTGAGGTCACTGGTTTCCCTTCTCTACGTAACAGTCTCGACGCGCCACGAAGGCCACCTTCTTCAACAGCGACTGTTGCAATGGCTACAACAGAAAACGTCCGTTTAATTTAAAATCATATGTCAGAAAGTCTAATTTTATACTCAAATTACTATCAAAATACTAACATAAGATACATCATCGTATTCCTATTTTCTTGATCTATCCATTGTTAGCGAAAAACATATAGTTCCATTTAAAAGATCATAGATGATTACATTTCTCAAAAACTAAAAATATTCTAGACAATTTCTCTACGGCATGTTACTTGCCCCGTGATTCCGCATTGTTCAAAACTCAATTTCGATATCGTCAACCAATGAGAAGTTATTGGGGTGGCCCATAGATGGTGAGACACCTGTGTATTGGGCTTTTTGTGAAGTACCCTCCAAAATGTTAATATCATTTTCTAACTCGAAAGATCACGACATCGCTAGATCGATCGGGGAATATAAATTTTGGCGAAAATCCTATGTACTATTCAGGCGCTTGAAGTGGTCGCAGGCAGTCGGACGGATAGACGATTTTGAGAAAAAACATTCCGAATTCGCCTTCTACAAATTAATTTACTGCATATGGAAGCAAGAAAAATGTACTGTTTGGGGCTTGAAGAATTCCAAAAACGTTCGTTTGTTTGTTTTTTGTCGAAAAAGTTTTACTTTTTCTCGTGTCATGGCAATACTTTTTATAAAATACGCTTACTTCGTTATAGTCTCGAAATAGAATTTTTGCAACTTTATACTCGTACGTGATCTCCATTTGTATCATTACATCTCTATGCTAAATATAAGAGAAAGTAGAAGTTTGAGAATCATTGCAATAAATTAAATACACATTTCTTCAAGATGTGACTTCTATAATGCCTTCAATCAATTGAAAGCAAATTCATTACGTGCTCCATAGTTGTCCCAGGAAATTTTATCAAAATGAATATTACAAAATGAAAATTAGTGTTAGCACTTTTATTAAATTATCGGTAACTATCTGTTAATTAAATGCTGGCATCATGCGTCTGCGTTATGTAGTATTATATTCCACTTCCTGGAACATTGTAATGCAATTGAAGTAGCGAATAAATATTTAAAAAAGAAATGAATATTTCACTAATTTTTGGTTGCTATGATTCAATAATGAGATTTATGTGGAGGAGGGAATTTTCAGCATCTGAGAGTAATTCCTCCGTATTGGACCTAATTTCAACTCTTGAGCAAAGCACGAAACGAACAAACCTGAATCACGGATGCCACCGGAAGCTAGCAATATGGCTGTTGTAGAGGTCTTACTTCCTGAAAGAATTACGATCATTTCTTGGAAGGGTTCGGATTATTAGGAAAACGGTAATTAAGGAGTGAGAAAACAGCACTGGTTAGTAGTATGAGCAGAGTCTACCCTGGAGAAGAAATAAAGATAAAGATAAAGATAAATTTATTTAAACTGCAATTGGATGTAACCCAGTGGCAGTTATTTACATAAATAAGATAATAGATGTCCTGCAAATTATATAATAATGGTAACAATAATGCTAAAATGATAATAATAACAATAACAGTAATAATAATATAAAAACTGATGGTCTTAAAACATTAAATTTCATGAAAAAGAAAAGAAACGTCTATCATCTAAAGCCGCACTGAGTGTTTATACAATAAAGAACGCACTACACTATCCTTCACTTCACTTCACTTCACTATAACACTAAAAGCATTTCCTTCATTATTTTTCTGCTCTACACTGCACAACACCTCACTTCACCGTATAACTTAATATTCTTAGTTAACTACCTCATAAACTTAAGAATACCCTAAATTAATTTCCGAAATTGTTGAACACTTCGAGGACAGGGTTCAAAGGTTTTGCAGGCAATCTATTTCAATCCCTTATCGTTCGATTTGTGAAAGAGAATTTCGCGACATCCGTTCTCTGAGGTCTTAAATTTATTTTGTGCCTGTGATACCCTCCCCTGTGATAAATAAGTAAGCAAGAAAACACTAAAAATTAAGGATTAAGACAGTAAGTTTATATATAAATAAGATATTAAGTAATAAGTAAAATAAAAATCAAATAAGTAAACCATCAAATAATTATATGGCAATTAGGGCGCAAATTATATGGCAATGGGAGAGGATGTTCGAGAAGTTAGCGCCGAGGCAACGGTGGTAGACGACCTTCCTTAGCATTTTTTTATTTCAGATGCTCAGGAGGCCAAAGACTGGAAGGGAAATTCGTGAGGTCCGCGCCTGGAAATAAATAGTTTAGAAAGAGCTTGATAGATTAGCATGTACTCGTGTTCTGACAGAAGGATTTTCCATCGGGATTTTTCTTTCTCCTCCTTACGAAGGTACTTCGTCAGAAGAGAAAGTTATAGAATCGTGCGCCGAAAAACGGCCAATTTTCGGCAGAAAACCTCCAATTACTTAATAAAGAAAAAATTACTCTAACGCGTGGTATAACAAGAATCCATGTTTTGTGGGTCTTTGATACCGGAAAATCGATTGGCGGCAAAACATCTGTATATCTGTCTGTCCGTCCGTCTGAGCGTCGGTCCGTTCGTCAGAGCGTCGGTCCGTCCTTAGTCAACTGTAGCACCTAAACCGTTCAGTCGATTTTATCCAAAATTGATATTCTCCGATCGATCTGAATGATCTCTAGGCTTTGGGAGTTTAAAATGGATATATTGATTTTTGAGAGTAATTTAAGAAATAAAAGAAGAAATAATTCAGTCATCTTCGTCAACGTATTATTTTTATTAAGATAGCCGGCTTTCGACGGCTTTGCCACCATCGTCAGTCTACAAGGTACAGAAAAATATAACAAAATTACAAATAAAATACAAAATAAGATAGGAAATTAAATTACAATTCATAGATACATTTAAATTTTTGTTACAGATAGCAGATAAATTGCGAAAATTGAAATACAACGGGAGGATTAGTAGGACTTCAAATTAAACATTATAAAATACCAATAAAGAAGGACACATTATACGATTGCAAAAGATGATTAGAACATATAGCAGATAAAATAGCAAAAAATTAAATGCGCCGGGGGAGGGGGGAATTAATACAGAAAATAGCAGTTCAAATTTCAGATTATAAATATAAATGAAGAAATATACATTCTGATATTGCAAAAGATTAAATAATAATAATAATAATAATTATAATAATAATAATAATAATAATAATAATAATAATAATAATAATAATAATAATAATAATAATAATAATAATAATAATAATAAAGAAGAAAAATATAAATGAATATAAAAGAGGGGGATAGTAAGAAAAATTAATATCAAATGATATTACAAAGACGGGGAAATAATTGAATAATAAGTAAGTAGTACAGGGAGCGGTAGCTCAGTGCATCAACTGATGTCACTGCAGCGCCTCTGACCGGGAGGTCCTAGGTTCGAGTCCTGACAGCGGCAGGATTTTCGACACTAGCTTTTCAACTAGGTCGAATTTCGTCGCTGTCTGGACGAGAATTCTAGCGGCCGGCTGCTCTGATCGGTAGTTTTCGTGGTTTCTCCGATTAACACCAGGCGAATGCCGGAGCAGTACCCTACCAAACGGGCCACGGGCCGCGCGCGATTTGTCCCTCCTCTTCCTTGTCCTATCTTCTCCCTTTACATACACTAACATGCACTACACCACCACATATTTCGGGATACCGGTCGGGAGCTTAGAGCTTGTCTCGACTGGGACGGTGCCCCGTTGGTGGGAGAGTCCTGGTTAGGGGGAAACCCCACTAGCCGACGGTAGGTCGGCGCCAGATCTCGGGGGAAGGGGGGGAAGGTCACCGCCATCTTCCCAGAAAAACATGCACTACACTAACGGGACTAATAACCGAAGCAGTTGACGCGCCCGGAAACACGAGAAAACCAATCAATCAATCAAAGTAAGTAGCTTTTATTCAGAGAGTAATTTAGTTGAAACGAGCATTTACGTTTTTAAGCGTCGGTCCGAATTGACCTAACGGCGCTCCCGTAGCGTAGTGGTATGAGTAACGGCCAGTTAACTCTGAGGATCAGGTCTCGGAACGGAAAAAATGTTTTGCTGGTTGAAAACACTTCAGCAGGGTTCAGTAGTAGTATAATATAGCGAAGCAGTTAGAAATAATCCGAGAAAAATGTGCTTTTGTAGCACCATTAGTTGTTTCTTTCCTTGACTGGTCTCTTTTGCTTACATGGTCTCTTTTCCACGACTTTAATGCGATGGAGAGACCAGATCATCTCGGATGAATAGGGAATTCCAAAGGTTTCAATGAATGATGTAGGTATTGTAAACGATTGAAGGCCTTTGACCTAGTCAATTGGTATCAGGTTATGTAATTTATATGTGTAATAATTTTCTGTTTAACAAAAATAAATAATATGGTTTCGGCAGGTGCCGCGTGGGGCTCTGAGATCGCCGTCGTTCGCCATTTGCGAGCATATAACCATAACACCATGGACCTGAATTGTGTACAAAATGCAGAGAGGGCCAAACGCATTGCTGCGCAATTTTACTACGCATTACTCGGCAGCGTTAAAAGCGATTTCCCCAGAGGAGCTAAAAAGTGTAAGTATTGATAGTTGGAAAACACATGGAAGAAATAAATCTTCCTCTGTAAACAGAATGAGTCATTTCAGATAAGAATAGCGCACGAGTAGTTTTCTATAAAAGAAGTAAAAATGTGACTATTTCTCGTTTCGTCTTCTGAGGTACAGCTTCCTAGGGAAAGTGCATTTTTCTTTCTAAGTAACGAATGTAAGAAGTAATATAATCGGGTGCCAGACAACGGGGGTAACGGCGCATTTTCAACAGAAAAACGTTTATTGCTAGGCATTTGTAACGATAAAGGGCTTTAATATTTATGTATTAAAATACTTCCTGTAGAATGTGATGAAGCCAGAATCCATGTCCTGTTGGTCCCTGATACCGATTGACGGCAAAACGTCAGACCGTCCGTCTGCGGTGAACATTAGCGCCTAAACCACACTGCCGGCTTTCTCCAAAATTAATATTTTCCGATCGATCTAAACAAACGATATTTTGGGAGTTTCAAATTGATTTTAGAGGATACATAAAGCCATAAAGCCATAAAACATTTTCAAATTTTCTGAAAAATTACTCCAATTTTTTTATTAAACTCGGAGAGCTTAAAGGTGCTTAAGATATGCAAGGATGCTTAAGAGAATGGTGCAGGTCTTACATTCGTTGAAATCTCTGAGTTTTGGAAAATTGTTGAAGCGCAATTTTTTCGGCAACTTCCTTGAAGTACAATATTGAAGATTAAGATTTTTTTCTAAATGAAATCTGTTCTTTAAAGACGGATCCTGAAATAAGGCCATGTTTAATTTTTTCAAAAATACTAGTAGATTTCGTGTAATTTTGCGCGAACTATAGGCAAATTTTAATTTTTTATGCAATTTTTTCTCAAAACCCTATCCAATTTTTTTTTTAAATTTTGTCCTCGTATGTATTAAGGATTGGTAAAAAAAATATGGTACAAGTGCCATTTTCGGCGAACTCTCCCTATTTTCGAAAATTGCAAAAAGTTACCTTTTCAACACTACAAAATGAAAGATAGAGATTTTTGGCTAATACAAAGTATGTTGTTTAAACTCAGCTCTTGAGGAACGGCCGTGTACACTTTATGGAAAAAACAAGTAGCTGTTACGTAGTTTGTTCTTGAACTTTATGCAATCCATCGATTTATGCAAACCATCGAAATTCCTGGATGCAGCACATTGAAAGGATGCAGAACAATCGACTGCGGAAAATAATTCTAAAATACCGCCCACAAGGACGAAGAAATCCTGGCCGTCCGAAGAAGAGATGGGGTGACCAGACGGGAACGAAGGCGTTACAGGCAGTGCCTATATACCTGAAGGAGGAGAAGAATTTAAGCAATTTATAAAAAAAATCTCAAAAATCGTTCCAAATGTTTCATGATTTTTTTACAAACAGAAGAAATGGATTAAAAGAATAGCGCAAGTCTCATTTTCGTTAAACTCACTGAATTGTAGAAAATTGCGAATGTATAAATAATGCGAGAATGTATGTGCTGTTGTAGTATTATTTTTTTTCGCTTAGGTTGTATATTTCGCCATTTTTATGAGCTTTCCTTGACTCGAAGCGCTGTTGCAGCCTCCAGAATTTGAATGTGATATTTGTGAAGAGCACGGACACAGCAAAGCTGACAAGCTAAGATTCTGATGGCTTCAACCCGGGCGCTCTCGCAAGGCAGCGGACGATACGGGTCTCATAATTTGCGGCAATGTTTTCTTTTTTCTCGGCATAATAATAATAATAATAATAATAATAATAATAATAATAATAATAATAATAATAATAATAATAAATGCCTTTATTGGTATGGCAAGGCTCGGGACATCAGGCCCGCTCTTCCGCCTAACCACATGTCAGATACATTAGATACAAAGACCAAACATGTAATATTATATACAAATGTAAAAAAATATTTAAGTTTTAAGTAGTTAGTAGAAACCAAGTATAATTTAAATGCAACTTTTAAAAAGATAAATGAAAATATTAAAATAGTCACAGAAATGTGGCAAATTGTTTTGGAGAATTATAAATTCATAGACGGAAGTTAAAAACAATTTGAATTGAATAGCATTGCTCCAAATGTTTGCACGCGACGCTGCAGCCTGGTATTTACCCCGAGCGACTGTAAGCTTTTAATACAGAAACACACCCCCTCTCTTGCCGCTCGACCCTGGAATGTATATAATTATCCTCACAGCTAAGACTTACTATAAGCACAGCCTTCTGCACGCTAAAGGAGAGAAATCAACAAGAAACTCCTATGCAGAAACAATGCGTTTCTCAGCAAAATGAATTTAGGAGCATTCGTTAATTTAATAATATAAGTCTGGAGACTTTTTACATTCTTACTTCGTAAGAAGAGAAGGAATTGCACTCCTATGCCGGGAAATAGTAAATTTCGACCGGCCGTATTAATGGAATTACTGAATTATTGTCAGGTAGTGATAATGAAAAAGTAGCAAAATTTTGCGTGTGTGTGTTATCGTCTCCTATATTATTTCAGTACTGTAGAGTATGTACATTTTGCGACCCTCAAACGCAACCAATCTATATAAATGAGGTCTCTAAAGAAATAGAATTTCACTTTGACTTTAAAAATATGAAGGATTTGCTTAAAAACGAATTTAAATATTCACATCAAATGCAACCCGCAACACTCGTGTAGAATTTCGAGTTTAATCAATCAAAAAGGAAGCGTATTAGGGCTTTAAAACCTTAAATTTTGATGCCAAAGGCCTCAAAGTAATATTTATCAATAAATTATCAATAGAACGAGATCTTTCTGGACATTCTTTCACATTTTTCTCAATTCAGCGTTTCTCGAGGCTACCACAGAATATTTATCATACAGCGCAGCTCTGTGTTATATAAACATTCTTTGACAATGTGTTGATCAGCAATTCTAGCGTTCCATGTGGCGACAAAGATATACTAAGGCGATTGCTAGACATTGGATGTTTAGGGAAATTTTATTTCATTCAAGAGAACTTATTTACGGGCTCATAATGTTGTAATGACCCGGTGAGTAGCCACTACAGAAAAGGGTTTACCGTCACACGCAGAGTGCACCGGTAATTGATGAATGACGACACAAACGCTAAATTTGTTTACAGGGCGTCAAGCGTGCATCTTACCTGCCATCTTGCTCCGGCATTGAGAACCTCGGAGTTTGGGTGCTCTGAATCGAAGGGATGCATTACGTCTACTCGCTACTTTAATAATATACAGAGATGAAATTTTATAAGGTGTAACCCGTCTTAAGTGACGGGAACACGTTTATTGACAAATAGAGAGTTCTTAAATACACTTTGTGGTTACCAGTTTCTTAAAAATCTCCAGTCCAAAACCGTAATTTAAATGAAATGGAGATGGCAAATGCACAGAAATAATGATGGCGATGATCAGATTACCTCACTTCGGTGGGATTGTACGCCCGCAGGCCTTTACCGGTCAATTTCAACAGGATGTTTCGGCGGAACACGGTTGAAGTAGCCCCGTACTCATCAGAAATGTATCTCGTACTCCCGTCGACCATCCGGGAAGTCAGCAGCCAACCGCGACCACGCTCGAACTGATGAACACGAATTTTAAAACTTTCTTCTAATTTTTACTCTTCTCTTTCATCTTGCCCAGCCACTCCTTTGTACACTCTAGGTAAATCAGCCAATCTTTTTCCACGAATAAAATCAAGATATTCTAAAGACCTACTTCATCTTCCTTAATTAGCTGTAAAGCAGGTTCCAACATTTCTAAATTAAATATTTATGTTTTTAATCCAAATATTGTATGCATTTTTCTGAAGGACCCTTCCTGGGTATCCTTTGTTGTTATTGTGTATATTGTAAATATTACTGTCTTCTACCATTGTTCATGCATGATGAAATCTAATTACAACAAAATTGTATACTATGTATCATAAAAACCCTTGAAAGACATAATAACGTCGAACAAGGAAATAAAAAACTATTTAAAAAAATGAACACGAATGACGTCACTCGCCGCCTCGTCTGCGTTCACTCACCCTTTCGATTACTTTTAGGGTGCCGGTCCGACTGATCCACCCCACGGAATTAATTCCGATTGAGCGAAGATGGGTAGTCGGATCGCTTAGGTCGATAGATACTGGTCAGTCACTCGCCAGTAGATAATTGACTCCGTTACAAGTTGCCTAAATCTAATCTTACATAGTCCTTCTTTCTCACGTCACTAGCTCAAATCTCCATAACAAGTGTGTGCTCTCACGTTTCTCGCATCAGTCGCTCTTAAAAAATATTTTCTAAATTTTCTCCGCGAGACTCTATTAACAACTTGTCTGATCTCTCAAAACCTTTGTTGTTCCATCACTATCTACTCCCCACCCTGTTTAGAGATTTCTGTGCTGTCACGTCTATGATACTTTGAATCTCATTGGTTCGATCTCATGATCGGTTCTGGAACCTTGCGCAGTTTTTTTTCTGTCGATTGGCTCCAGGCAATCCCTTCCCTTAGCGACCTACTTTGCTATGTTTTTAATTGGTCGCCTTTGTAGGACCATGGGCACATGGCGGTTTCGGAGAGAGACAGTGTCCGCTGACAGCTTTCTGCTGATTATTTTATGGTGTGCCCTTAGAGATTAACAGGCGAAGTGCCACCGACTTCCCTAATGTAACAGTTTCGGTACTCAATCCGACGATCGCCGGGGCAAGGAATCAGGCAGAGGGGTGAAAAGAGACCCGGAGAGTCTTTGTCTTGCGAAACCTTTGTGCGTGGGGGTGACGCGCGTACACTTGGGCGTGACAAAATGATCGGGAGGAGCGCCTGCGCCGGGTAATAAATTGGCGTGACAGACGAGTCGCACGTGCGACTTGTCGCAATTAATGTGCACGAATCGTGACGAATAATCACATATGACGTATTTTTATACTGCTTATTTTTTAAGCATTTATTTTAAGCATAAATTCATTTTTGCATAAAAACGTTTTTTAGAATTTTTGGACTTTTTTGACTTTTATGTATTATTACTTTCTCATATACGTACGTATTACGTAGTAATATACACATTATAGAGAAAGGTATGTAATTCAGCGGAAAATCGATTTCGAGATTTTAACGGAAATACGAGTTTTGGGGTCCCCTGATTCCGAAAAGAGTTTTTATAAACGTCCGTCTGTCCACGGCTGGGAAGGTGCCCAGCTCATGGGAGATTCATGGTTGAGAGAAACCCCGCTAGCCGACGATAGGTCGGCGCCGAATCTCGCCATCCAGCGGGAAGACATCGCCACCACCATCTCCCGAGGTCAAAAACGTGCACAAGACGTACGAGAGTAATGACATCGGTAGTTGAGGCACCCGGAATCACTAACAACCAACCAACCAATCCGTCTGTGAACACTACTAGCGCCTAAACCATGCATAGCAGTTTTTCCAAATTGAAGAAACCCCTGTTCATCTGGCTCTAGTTGAAGCATTGAATTTTGGAAAACATTCTTTAAAATTTGGGAGTACTTTACATCAAGTCCCCTGAACATTTTCAAAATTTTCTCAAAAACGGCTCCAACTTTTTTCTTTAAATTTCTTGAAAGAATAGAGTAAAATACACTAATAGAGGTGGCATATGTCCGATTTTCATAGCTAAATCTAAATTTTCGAAAATTGCCAAAGTTTTATTTTTTTCTTCTTCATCTTCCTACAACTATAAAATTGAAGACAGAGATTTTTCCTTCAAATAAAATTTGTTTTCCATAAATAGTTCTTTCATTAAGGTCATGTAGATTTTTTTGAATACTTCAGTAGTTTTCGTGCAAAAGTGCGAGCAATATTTGCCATTTTAAAAAATAACAAAAACAAGATTTTCTCAAAAAGAGTTTATGTTAAAGTTTGTGTAATTTCTGAGTAGCAATATTTAGATCAATAATTAATTTTCCAAATTCTGTCATCAAAACTGCTTCACACGTTGATAGATTGAGCATGGGGTCCCGCAAGGTTCGATCCTAAGCCTATTCCTAAGAAATCCACATTGAATAACATGTACGTTACTTTACAACGCATTGCCAGATGACATTAAACAATTAAAGTCGGTACACAAATTTAAGTTAAAAGTAAAATCTTTTCTGCTGCATAACTGTTTCTATACAGTTCGAGACTATACTGATCATCAAAAAGAAATATAAATATTTTAACAAAACAATGATATATAATGAATTAGTTTACATTTGAATTGTATAATTTCTTTAAAAAAGACTGAATATGCTTGTAATAAGTAATGTACTTCAACTTCCGGATCAACGACCCCCATCTCGATCAGGTTTTTGTCCAGTTTCCCTGATCTATTGAGCAAATGTTGAGATGGCCCCTTGTTTTGCTTCTGGACATAAATGTAGCTTCTCTATGCACACTTTTCGTTGAGGTCTCCTTTTGCTTGTAGTGGTAGCAGTATAATTGAAGGTGATTTACTATATTGTTAGCAATGCAGAAAAATCAAATCTGCAGTTCGTTTATCGTCGCAAATAGTTTTTCTAAACCTCGCGAATGAAAATGTCTAGTTTTTCTAATGTTAATAATCTCCCACTTTTCTCAATTTTATTATTATTATTATTATTATTATTATTATTATTATTATTATTATTATTATTATTATTATTATTATTGTTTTAACTTTTATCTATTTATGGTTAAAATGTTAGGATGGGATTCTGGTACTCAAGAAAACGTGCGCAAATATTCTTCTCCCCCATACATCATTTACAGTTTTCACTGTTTTTTGACCAAATAAATCAAATCAAATGAAATTCCCCCACAATAGGGCTAGAGGTGAAGCATTTCTTTCCACCAAATGTGAGGGCTGATATTTTGTTTTGAGTAGTTCTGGACCTCATATAAAGAAAATATCAAGAAACAACCCCAATTATTTTTTAAATGCTTACAACTTCAACTAAAAATGCAACTTCACAAACAGTTCAATGTACTGCAGCAACGTCCTCTGGAAAGTAGAACGGCGTTGACTTCACGGGGGCAGGTGTGTTCCAGACGACGTTGACTTCAGTTATCTTTTCAGTTGTTTGTTTGGTTGGTTGGTTGGTTGGTTGGTTGATTTTTTTTTTTTTTCAAAATTCAAGTAGTATATGACTTAGTGTAGGGATCACAGAATCTTGAAAATGTGCACCCAATTCACTTTTCCCCACAGCACGTCATACGCAGTTTTTACTGTTTTTTTTACGTAAAATAAAATAAAATAAAATAAATTAAAAAATAAATTATGCATAGTTTTACGTTACATCCACCAGGATCGCTAGCTATATGGGCGCGCATTCCCAACTAGCCAAAAAACGAGCTGAGCTGCGCTACTGTATGATACTACCCCACTATTCAGAGACGTTCATAATTGGCACTGTATGCGAAATTAAACAAATTACTTGATATTATATGGGATTAAATTGCACGTGTGTACTCTCAGTTCGGTAATAAAGTTATATAATATTGCAAAGAGTAGGGTTGCACAGGCCGGATCCTACATTTTTGCATGGACAAATTTACTTAGCTTTCTCAGGAGTAAAATTCTAATGTTTTTGTGGCTATCAAAGAAAGCGAAAAGCTGTCGAACAAGATTGTATAATTACTTAAAATGTTTTTAAAGAAGTGTTGTGAATTGTTCTGAAACATTTGTCTATAAAACTTAATAAACCCTTATTGAAAATTTGTTTCGAACATCAATTGCATACTTTTTATTTTCATTTGATATTATGGAAGTACATTGGAAGTTACCGTTGTACATTTTTTAAACAAATAAACACGTTTCGTTAACGTTTTCCCTTAATGTTAAAAATGGAAGGATAGGGAAGATGGTGGGATTTAACATGCGAGAGAGAGAGAGAGAGAGAGGGGGGGTCAAAATGGTCAAAGTAGGGTATTTTGAAATAAAATGTAAAAATATGTTAACAATATAATAGGCAGAAACGAATACAAATACAAATAAAAATAAACAGAAAGGAGACATTGTCATTAAACAGCAAGAAAGGTGAGTTCGAGTAGTTATTTAAAATATTAGAAAAAATAAATAAATTATATGTAATAAATTCAACATTATTAGGATAGTCAAGAGAATTCCGATAGCTTAATTACAGGGGACAAATTAGCATCGTACTCGGGCAGTAACAATTAGAACATGTGAACAGCAGAAACAAGCTGGGTTGATATCGTTTGAACGTTTCTGATAAAACACGATTTGAAGCTCATTTTACCCCACACTTTCGAATTTACAATTAAGAAAATGCACTCACAAATACGAAAATGCATAAGAAATGTCCGTAATGTAAATATTAACGTGGGAGATATTTCAACTAGTTGAGCTACAGTATGGTAGAGACATTCTCATATTAATTTTCTAATTCTTTTGTCTACGCTAGATTTTCGGACTTGCCATATGCTCTTACCAGCTGCCATCTATCGCCATCCAAAGTACTTTTTTTTTAATTTTCTCAATTTTTCGGTTTCCTAATAGGACAACCGAATGATTACTTAAAAAATAGTAAAGAAGAGTAAAACCTCGTCCTACACATGTATACGGGCATTTTCGTATGTATGTATTCATTATTTTCAATGTGTGTATATTTTCGTTGAAAAATTTGGAGCCTTTTTTAAAAAATTGTGTTTAAACGTCATTGTAAATGCAAAATTTTTCACAGAAGGTTTCTTCAATTTGGAAAAAATCTTACGCATGGTTTAGGCGCTAGATTTGTTTACATACATCAGACAGACTGACAGACGGGCAGATAGACGGACGGACAGAAATAGGTTTTGTTCTCTGTTAACTTTTCGATATCAAGGACCCACAAAATAGTGATTCTGGCTACACCACGTGTTTGAGGATTTTTTTTCTTAATCTAGCTATCTCCCACTAGCGGGACACCACATCAGCAGAGATAAGTTCTAAGCTCCTTACTGGTCCTTACATGGTAGTATACTGCATGTATATATATATATATATATATATATATATATATATATATATATATATGTGTGTGTGTGTGTGTGTGTGTGTGTGTGTGTGTGTGTGTGTGTGTGTGTGTGTGTAAAAGAGGTGATAGGACAAGGAAGAGGCAGGAAAGCTAGCGAGCGGTTCGTGGCCCGTTTGTTAGAGTACTGCTCCCGCATTCACTTGGTGTTGATCGGAGAAACCACGGAAAACTATCGATCAGAGCATCCGGTCGCTAGAAATCTCTTCCAGACAACGACTGAACTCGACCTAGCTATGTAGTTATGGTCAAAAAATCTTGCCGTCGTTGGGACTCCAACCCTAGGACCTCCCGGTCAGAGGTACTGTAGTGACATAATTTGATGCACTGAGCCTCCGAAGCCAGTGCTACCTGTGTGCGTCTAACAGATTTTTATTTATATTTTATCGATTTTCCGACCCCCTTATTTAATTTGAAAAATGATAACACAGATGACTAAAATGTGGTCCTAAATGAAGCTTTTCGTTGAAAAATATCAAGCCGTTCTTGAAAAAAAGGCGTGTGAGCGTTTCTGAAAATGCGCTATTCTGAACTCATTTTCTGAGAACATTTTTGAGATTTCGAGAAACATCATAAATCACTGAAAGCTAGTATTCATAAATCCAATAATGTATAAAGAGCGCCAGAAATGTAAATATGACATGATCCATACTTTAAAAAAATACATCGTGTATTTTTTTAAATACATAAAAATTGTTTGTTCCACATTTTCAGTCCATTCATACAAAAAGTTTAAAGAAAAACTTTGGAGCCAGTTGTGAGAAAATCTTGTTTTACGTACTGTCCATATTTCACTGAAAATTGCGCAGAAACAAATATTTTCAAAAAAATGTTCTTGACGTGAATTAAATATTTGAGGAGAAAATATGTTATAGGATGAAAATATCTCCATGTCCAATAATGGTATTGTATTAGGGTTCCACAAAATTTCAAATTTCGGAATTTTTTGAAAATTCAGACTTAACACAACACAAAGCATTGTTATTCATCTTAAGTAATCGCTTTTTGTTTCAGTTTACAGACGACTGGACCTCTTCAACGTGGCTTTCTGTGTAATATTTTACATATTATTAATGGTTTTGGTGTGTGGTATTATAATCGTGAGTAAAATTTTTAAGTTACACACATTTTGTAATAAAAAAGAAATGTCTGGAATCATTGGTATATTCTACATCTTATAGCCTGAAAATTGTTTTGTGGAAAGAGGGCTTCAATAACGGATATAAGTAACCATTTCTATTACTTAAAGTATACTTGCATTCCACGATTATTATTATTATTATTATTATTATTATTATTATTATTATTATTATTATTATCATCATCATCATCAGTTATTTGTAGAACAAACGGGTTCGAGGAGGTTGTACTCGCAAGAACTAGTGGTGCTAAAACACTTTCTCGCCCTTGTTTTCACTCAAAATTACGTGAAAAGTACTCAAATTTTTGAGGTACTGTACGTGGCCTTATTTCAAAATTTATCTTTAAGGAAAATATTTTATTAAGGGAAAAATTATATCTTTATAATTGTAGTTGAAGGACGTCACCGAAAAAGTTTTGAATTTTCGCAATTTTCGACAAGACAAGAGTTTTCAAGGAATATGAAACCTACAACATTCTTCTTAAACGTCCTTCACACTATCCAAGAACAAAATTTAATCAAAAACAATGGAAACATTTTTTTTGAACATGTCCCAGGGCCTTCGTGTAAAGTACCTCCCAAAATTAAAATATTGGGTATAATTTTAAGAGACCGCGACATCAGCCAAATCGATTGGAGAATATTAATTTTGGAAAAAATCGTCTGAACGGTTTAGCTGCTAGCGTTGTTCACAGACGGACGGACGGGCGCACAGATGTCAGTCAGACGTTTTGCCGTCATTCGATTTTTCGGTATCAAGGACGCACAAAACATGGATTCTAGCTACACCTGGTGTTAGACTTTTATCCTAAATTTAGCATCCGGATTTATCAAATTTTCCGCTACCAGAGCCCTATAATAATTTTTCTGCCGAAAATTTATCGTTTTTTTGCGCGACATTACATTAGTTTCTCTCTGCTACGTATGTGGTAGCGAGGACGTAAAATGGGTCAGCGACTTCTCTAACAAACTTTGGAAAATTCTAATTGTTATTTCGAAAATTTAACATTAGTTTAGTGACGTTATTTTCAGGTATTCTAAGAAAATAACACACGTCGATGTCAAGGTCACAGACTCAGAACATGATTTATTTAGTTACAATGGTTTACGATGGTTTTTTCAGATGTAAATTTCGGGCATCTTTTATTATTACTTTCTTGCATATAGATTTCGCAGTTTTTTTTCAAATTCTTCACGAAATTCTGCACATGAAAAAAGCTGAGCGTGGTGTCGGCGCTGTGCTAGATATATCCAAAGCATTCGACACTGTTCCTCACGCGGCGATTCAGTGAGCTCTGACCAGGAAAGGGATTCCTGACACCTTTACCAATTTGGTAATGGACTCTTACGCCAACGTTTCCACAGTCATTCAGCCCCCTCGAAAGGAATTGAGATGCCAATTCGTAGAGGTTTAAAACAGGGGGACCCCTTGTCTCCACTCCTTTTTAATCTCATTATGGACTACTTTCTTGAGAAATTGGAAAACATGTCAGAATACACGCTATTGGAAAAGAGTATGTCCGTGTTAGCATTTGCCGACGATCTGGTGCTGTTAGCAAAAATTCCCCAGCTCAAGAATTGGTTGATATTGTGGTGGAATATCTTGGGGCACTGGGAATGAAATTGTCCGTCGGGAAGTGTTCATAATTCAGAATTGCAACCTTTGAAGGATCCTGAGCCGTTGAGGACGCCTGTCTGGAAAGGTTGGGAGAGAAAATTCCTCTTGTCTATAATGTTCATACCCTAACATATCTGGGAGTGAACTATCTGGAACGGCTTCCCATGTAAAGCATTCATATCAAATTTGATGGAAGCATTGACGAGACTTCAGAAGTCGCATTTAAAGCTTACTCAGTTTTCATTATTTCTTACCTACACAATGCCACATTATCTCTACCAATCGCTTTTATCAATGGTATCTATGTCGATGCTCAGGAAAGCGGACTGTCAAATCAGAGTGGCAGTCAAACAGTTTCTATATCTGCATATGAGTACTGCATGAGGCTTATTCTACCTGACCAAGAGAGATGGAGGACTGAGATTGCTGCGGCTTGCCCAACACGTTCCTAGGGTAGCGCTGAACCTAGGATCACGATTAGAAAAATCTACAAATCCTATTTGCAGATGGTTGAACTCGTATCCAAGTTTCTACCAAAGGACATTAAAGACAGCTACAACGGTGAGACTCAACTGGCCCTATACTGAACAAGATTTAAGGGCTTATAAGAAGAAATGTGCCGATGACGAGGTAGCCGTCTGGGAGAAGTTGGGATCTCAAGGGAGAGCAGTTACGGCGCATATAAACGATCCGATTGAAAATGTATTTTGAAAGATTATAATCTTCTGAATCCTGGCCTCTTTATCACTGTACTCCAATTGAGATCAAATACCACGGTCAATAAAACTACTCTTAGTAGAGGAAGGCTCAAACCAGATGTACACTACAGGCAGTGCAATACAGCGATAGAAACAATGAATCACATCCTCGGTGAGTGCATTTTTACGAAGCCAGCTAGAATAAAGCGTCATGACGAGATCAAGAACTTCCTAGAAGGGAAGATGCTCCGGAAATTGGACACCGTGGTGTCCACGGAAGCCACTTTCTCCGTTGCCGAAGGGGTTAGATAATAAAAAGCCAGGAAGGGGTCCACGTGGCCGATGTCACTGTCCGCCTCGAGGATGGGTCTAGCCTCCTGAAAGCAGGGGAGGAAAAGATGGTAGAATACCAACCAGTCATTCCCCTGGCAACGCAACTTCATGGAGCGTCAAACGCCAGAATCCTGCCAGTGCCCTGAAGACGTTGGTTGATTGATTGATTGATTTTTTCGTGTTTCCGGGCGCGTCAACTGCTTTGGTCATTAGTCCCGTTAGTGTAGTGTATGTTTTCTCTCGGGAGATGGCGGTGATTCCCCCCCCCCCGCTGGATGGCGAGATCCGGCGCCGACCTACCGTCGGCTAGTGTGGTTCCCCCTAACCAGGACTCTCCTACCAGCGCTCCGCCCCAGCCGGAACAAGCTCTAAGTTCCTGACCGGTCTCCCGGAATACGTGGTAGTGTAGTGCATGTTGTGTAAGTGTGTGTGTAAGGGGAGAGGATAGGGCAAGGAATGGGAAGGACAGATCGCGCGCGGTCCGTGGCCCGTTTGTTAGGGTACTGCTCTGGCATTCACCTGGTGTTGATCAGAGAAACCACGGAAAACTACCGATCAGAGCAGCCGGCCACTAGAATTCTCCTCCAGACAGCGACTGAATTCGACCTAGCTGAAAAGCTAGTGTCAAAAATCCTGCCGCCGTCAGGACTCGAACCTAGGACCTCCCGGTCAGAGGCGCTACAGTCAAGACGTTGGGAATCATGTCACGAGGCGATCTACTACCTCGTGTATATCTTTCAGAAGCTCTATCTACACCCAATTTGTAAATTACGATGGAGCAATTAAGCATTGATGGTAGTAAATTCAGGAAAAGGAACTTATTGGTCTCTTGGGGAAGTCGAGGGAACCCAGAGGATACCAAAGTGCCAAGGATTTACTTAGTTACCACGAATTTGAGTGGGAAGAGTATTCTATTTAATGTAACATATAGAAAATTGCATAGTCGGAATCCACGTTGAATGGTCCTTAATTTCCAAAAACCTTGGATTGCGGCAAACCTCTGTCCGTCCGTCCATCCATTTGACTGCCTGTGAACAGCTCTAGATGCTAAACCTTAAGCAGGATTTTCACCAACATTGATAATCCCCAATCGTTCTGATTGATGTCGCGTCTTCTTGACTTTCAAACAAATGTTTTGATTTTTTGGGGTACTTTTACAAGCGTTGACATTTTAAAAATTTTATCAAAATTGACTCTGTCTTTATATCTATCTTTCCGCTCGGAAAGAGCAAGATGCTTAAAGAAATGGCGTAGATCTCATTTTCGTTAAACTCTCTGAATTTTCGAAAATTGCAAAAGTTCATAATTTTTTTTCACTTCTTCCTACTACTATAATGTTGAAAACATAAATGTTTTTATTACTGAAGTATATGTATCAAAGACATCTTGAAATAAGACCTTGTTCAATTTTTCGAAAAGAGTAGTTTTTAAACAATATTAGACAATATTGCCCGGAAGTGCATTACATTAATGAAAGAACTACGAATGGAGAAAAATGTTACTTGAATATAAAATCTCTATCTTTAATTTTGTAAAACTAGGAATAATTCTAACAAATTTGATACATTTGCAACTTTCGAAAATTCAGATTTAACACTGAAAAATGAACCTATGCCATCTTTAAAAACATATTTTACTCTATTCTTTCAAAAAATTTAAAGAAAACCTTGAGAAAATTTTGAAAATGTCCCAAGGGTTCCATGTAAAGAACCCCCCAAAATTAATGAATATTTTTCAAAATCACAAATTTTTGAGTCAGGCCAGATCAAAGAGGAATATACATTTTGGAAAATATCCTACGTATGGTTTAGACGCTAATGGTGTTCACGGACAGACGGACGAAAAAATGGCGACTTTTCGACAGAAACATTCGTATTGTGAGGCCCTGATTCAGAAAAAGTGGATAAATTCGGTTCTAATATGTAGTAAATTACTCCCTCTAACTTGTTGTGTAGTCAAATTTCACGAATAGTGAGTTCTTGATTCCGAACAAGTTATTTTTATCAAAGCGAACGAATGTACGTCCGTCCGTACGTTCGTTCGTTTTGAAAAAATACTTTTTTGGAATCAAGGACTCACTATCATGAAATGTGACTACATAATTTGGTAAATGTTTATTATTAACATCTTTCACTGCTCACAAGACTGTTTCAGGAACATTCTTAAATAGAAACGCATGGAATTTGAGATGTACCGTACTATCTACAAATTCGTCGTTTCCCTAATGGTTCTACACTTCAGTCCAGTTAACATTTTATTTCTCTCATTGTTATTTCTCCATTTTTATTTTCTTTTTCATTCTAAAGAAGGAAAATTGCTGATTCTGTTTGCTCCCCAAAATTCATTCTCACGATTGACTTCTTTTTGTACGTATTCCTTTTATGTTCTCAAATACTTTTAAAATTGTTTTTCTGACTACTTTTATATATTTCACGCATTTACCTGCGATCCATTTTGATCCCTTATTATTAACACATTACAAAATTCACCCAATTACATATCGACTTTTTTACCTCTGCACTTTCACCACCTTCAATCAGATTCGCTAGCAAAAATCGACTGACTCAGCAAGATGAAATTCACGGAAGAGGTTCTTGCCATCATTCGAGTATTGATTTGGATAGTCCTTTCGGCGGACGTTTTGCTGTCACTCAATTTTTCGGTATCAAGGACATAAAACATTGGATCTGGCTATACCACATGTTAGAGGATTTTTTTCCCTAAATTTATCAACTGTATTTATCCACTTTTTCGATACTAGGGTCCTGTAATAAGTTTTTCGGCCGATAAGTCGCATTTTTTCGCGCAGTATTACATAACTTCCTCTCTACTGAGTAAGCAGTAGCGAGAAAGTAAAATATTAACGCCCCAGGAAAGGTATTTAAACTTGCGCATTGTCTTTAAGCGTTTTAATTTCATTTTTAAATTATAACAAAAGCATTTATAATTAATGGGAATACTTGAGTTCACTTTTATGAGCGTACCATTTCATTTTTGGATCGAAAGGTCAAACATTTTGCTACTTTCATCTCAGTCACATTCTTCACAATGGTACATTCTTCTTTTTCAGAAGTGTATGGAATTGCTTATTTGAAATATAAAATTTTATTGACAGTTTGTCCTACGGGTACTGTTCACTTACTGTTTGGTAATCTCACTGTCGATAAGACGAGATCTAACTGAATTCACACCAGTAAATCCGATGTAAAAGATTGCGGTCTGAATTTCAATGTAAGAAAATGCGCTCATAATGTGCTTGAGAAATGTATTCAGACTTCCCAATAATAATTTACATCCACAGAATGATGTTGAATTATGATTACAAAAAAACTAAAAATTTTTCCCTGTTTTTAGTTTTTCGCTGTTATCGTTAAAACTATGTGTTTTATCGAAACAAACTAGAGCGCCGCCGCGTGACAGGATGGCTGGAAAGAGCTATTTTCCCGCTTTGGCCAGAAGACCAAAAAGTAACCGTTTTTCTGGGCGCTCTAGCGCTTAACCGCTTTCGAGAAATTTTAAGTTAAAATATGCATTTTGTAGGAAATTTTATTTACTTTAATTTTTAAATAACAATTGTTTCCATAAAACACCTAGTTTTGAAGATGTAAGCAAAAAACTAAAAACAGGACGAAATTTTTAGGGTTTTTTTTTTTTTTTTTGCAAGTTTCTCTGTGAAACCGACCTTTTTTGAGGTGGAAAATATCAATTTTGAATTCAGCACCCTAAAAAACATATAGAACCGTTGACAAAAACGTTCCAGAATTCTTTCCTGAATCGGGCTCTTTTGAGCATCGATTGACTGGATTATCATTTGAAGATACAAATGTAAATTGTAAGTTTTTTGCAAATCTTTTTAAATGTCAAAGTTATAAAGAATTATGCAAATACAAGAAGGATCTATTGTAACTGAGTGTGTCACTTATGAACGGGCTGCGCGCATTTTGCCTGTTTTTAGGATATTTGAAATTTTCATGCAAACTGTAGAGCATTCCAGTATCTGTAAAAAAATTCAAAAAATCAGCGCAGCAAAAATGAAGGAAGTAATCTTCCCAAATCCGAGAATTTTAAAAGATGTGTTCATATAAACGATGACCCCAGAAAAACAAGATGCCTGAACTGGTTTTCCGTGGATGTGTGAACATTTCCTGGAGAAAAACAAATCTTCAGATTTTGTGAATGGAATCAAGTCTTTGGTGAAAATTTTAAAAACTGGGCAGTAGAATGCCACTAAAGTTACACTTTCTACACTCTTATTTAGATTTCTTCCCAGATAACCTCGGTGACGTGAGTGATGAACGAGGTGAGCGATTCCACTAAGACATCCAAACAAAGGAGCAATGCTAGCAAGGTTTCTGGAACAACTCCATGAGAGCAGATTTCTGCTGTATGTTAGATAAGATCCTGAAGGTGTTCACAGGAGACATGGGAGTTCATCATATTTCTGAGTAAGCTTTACTAGCATCATTTATAAGGAAATAAAATATGGATAATTTTTATTGTACTAAATGGATTCGCTGTTGTAGAAAATGGTGGATGATAGCTCAAGTCTGAATGCAAAACCGTAAAATATGTTACAACAGATTTAGAAAAATATGCTTACATTGCTGATGATTTCAACATATTTTATTTTGTAGATCTGTTTAATTCAATCGGAACGCGCTATATCATGGTAGACGTAATAGCACAATCAAAAATTTGCGTTTTTTAGTGAAAATCGAATCTGCTTCAATGTTTGTATTTTTCTGAGTTCCTGAACCATAGACACCACTCAAAAGGCTAGAGGCTGCACTGATTTCTTTCAATGACTGCGCGCATTGGAAATTAATAATGTAGATTTTTATCACCTGTATAGGCGATAAAGGGCAACAAGTTGATTGATTGATTTTTTTCGTGTTTCCGGGCGCGTCAACTGCTTCGGTCATTAGTCCCGTTAGTGTAGTGCATGTTTTTTTCTCGGGAGATGGCGGTGATCTTCCCCCGCTAGATGGCGAGATCCGTCGCCGACCTACCGTCGGCTAGTGGGGTTTCCCCCTAACCAGGACTCTCCCACAAGAGGGGCACTGCCCCAGTCGGGACAAGCTCTAAGCTCCCGACCGGTCTCCCGGAATAAGTGGTAGTTTAGTGCGTGTTAGTGTAAGTGTGTAAGGGGAGAGGATAGGACAAGGAATGGGAAGGACAGATCGCGCGCGGTCCGTGGCCCTTTTGGTAGGGTACTGCTCCGGCATTCGCCTGGTGTTGATCGGAGGAACCACAGAAAACTACCGATCAGAGCAGCCGGCCGCTAGAATTCTCCTCCAAACAGCGACTGATTTCGACCTAGCTGAAAAGCTAGTGCTAAGCTACCGCTACCGGTGGCATCAAGTTGAGAAGAGTCTTCAATTCTGAATTAAATACTAATCCACGTTATATTTTTTTTTACAGGACAACCGTGTGATGGTTCTCTTGTGGCTTGCAACAATTCCATTTTATTTCATATTCTCCATGATCTACATGTATCTCCGATTCGCAATGATGATAAACATCGTTGGTTCCGAAATAGGAACAGCAGTCTTCGTAATAATAATTATTATTTTAATACGTAAGTTTATTATTTGAATGCATCTATAATTGGATTTGCCGCAATTAAATGTCAATATAGAAAATGAAATTCCTCACAAAAAGGCATAATCACAAAAGCCAAATTACAAGTATCCTGTTAAAGTTATTAGCTGAGTAAGAAGAGAATGCATAAATAAGCAGACATGTAGTTCGACAATACTTTATAGTCGGCTTCTCCTGTACAGTTTTTTATCCGTCTCTCATAATCTAGCTCTCTAAGGATGCGGCATAGATAACATAACAGACTTGTAGTCCTATCAAAAATGTTTACGATCGATCGAATTAACACGTCGACCTAAAACCATCAATATATTTGAAACATCGATGTGTGAAAGCTGGTTTAGTCATCATGGGTTTAGTAACCTTTAACATTAAATTCGTGCGCGCAAGAATTTACGTGGAAAGTGGATGTGTATTAATTTATAGTTAACGTTTAACTGGAAACAAATTTACAAAATAATAGCAGAGGGTAAAATAAGCTTGAGCGCTCGAGGTCATCTGAAAGGCCCTGTTTGCGAAAAAAAATGAACGGGAAGAAGAGGGGTTGCGCAACCACGGCACATGGGGTGATCCATGTGCACAATACGAGGAAAGACGTGGAAACAACCGGCACATCGAGTTCAGTTCGGGCGAGAGGTAGTCTACACAGTAGTCTAAAATAATCGATTCATTGTTTAAATCACAGTGATTCAAACATATTTTAATCTGTGTAAGCAAACAGAACTAGAGGTGCTACAGAATCACACAGACTTTTTCGTAGTAAAGTTTTCTAATTTCCCTTTTGTGGACGGGTACTGTACAGTCTTGCCCCTCATTCTTGCCTGCTGCTATCTATCGCCGCCCAAATTGTATTATTTTGAAATGTTCTCATTTTTTTGGTTTCCAAGTAGTAGAACCCAAAAATTAGCTTAAGAATATTCAAGAAGGCTAAAACCTCATCCTAAATAGCAATTTTCATTGAAAAATTTGGAGCCGTTTTTTAAGAAAATGGCGTTAAGCATTACTGTACGTACGTACCTAGGTACGTTTTCTCGTCAATTGATTTTTCGGTATCAAGGCTTTGGAGTTTCAAACAGATATTTTAATTTTTGAAGGTACTTTACATGAAGTCTCAAAATCATTTTCAAATTTTTTTCAACAATCGCACCAATTTTTTTATATAAACTTAATCCTTAGATAGAATAAAGGACGCTTTAAAAATTGTGCAGGTGGCATGTTCGTTGAAATCTCTGATTATTTGAAAATTTCAAAATTCCATATTTTTTCTGCGTCTTCCTACAACTACAATATTGAATATACAGATTTTCTTCCTTAAAGAAATCTATTCTTTAAAGACAGACCTTATATATAATCATGTTCAATTGTTAAAAAATGTGAGTAGTTTTTGTGAATTGTGCGCAAAGTTTACGTAATTTATAATATTTTTACACGAATTTTTGCATATTTACAAAAATATTGCTCCATTTTTTCTTTAAATTTTCTCCTCGTATGTAACACGGGACTGTACGAAGTATGATGCTAGTGCCACTGTCGGTGTACTCTCCGTATTTCCTAAAATTTTAAAATTAAAGATAGACTTTAGCGTTAGACAAAGAGTGTAGTAAAATCAGCTCTTTAGAAAAGATATTGTACAATTTTTTTGAATATTCGAGTAGTTTTCATGAAATTTGCATGACGTTAATGCATTTTATAAAAATACATTTTCTCAAAAATCGCTTCAAATTTTTTTCTTCATCTTTTGCCATGGGAAGGGACGCTTAAAAGAAGGGCGTTGGTCTCATCGTTGAACTCTCTGAATTTTTACAAATTGCAAATTTAGGAATAATGCGAATAAGTGTACCCTATTGTACTTCCACTAGTTTCCCATAGCATTTCAACACTTTCTCTATTCTGCGTAAGCAGTCGCGAGAAATTAAAACCCAAACACTTACTAACCCAGTAAAAGCACTCAATCGGGTCTCGCACACACAGTCGTTTCCTTCATAAGTTCATACTACATCGTAATGGCGCATTTCACCACGCATAACCGAAAAGAGCCGAAATTCTACGAAAACAATGATGACAGGAGTGCTTATCGCCGTGCAAAAGTATACGGCACGAAGTGGCCAGATGAGTCATCTTTGAGCATATTAAATGCAATTTTAATGTACACAATCGAACGAAACATTCACTAGAAAGATTCTCAATGATTAAGTGTCAATACTTCGTTTGTAAATTTCTCTTTGATTGGTCAAGAACCTGTATGGTAATGAGTATCATTATGGAACAACATATTACGCAGTCATCAAATGACAGAATTATACAATGAGAGTAGAAAAATGTATTATTTTTATAATTTTGTTTGGTCATCGGCGCATCCATCTATCGACGACCGGACGCCTCGCCACTGTTGGATACCCACTTCTTCCCTAAAGGGCCACCCAAACCTCATGCCAATGCAGTCCTAGGTCTTATCTCGTTGTATTACCTTTCAAGATGCCAGCTCCCTCAATTGCGCCTTTCTACAGTAGTGCTTGGACCATTTATGGCTATCGCACTAAGTTACCGGAGTAAGGTTTAAGAATTTAGAAGGAATCAGGGGTTGGTAATACATGAAGGGCTTGAAATTATCAAATACAACTGAATACACCCAAATGTTAGGCGGGATTAGAACCCACATCCCTCGTATCTCTGTATTTGGGTGTACCTGACGCAAGGACACACCCTTGGAAAAGTTTTAATGCTAAAATATTGGATACACTGATGGGCACATATCGAACTAAAAGAATTACAAAATGCCTTTGTCTAAATACTTTTTTTTCTCTCGGTATCAGTTCTGGATATTGGAATCGTCTTTAGCTGGCTGGTTATGGCCTAATGCATCTTCACAAACATAGAAATAAATAAAAGCATATAAGCATAATAAAGCGACAAAAACGATTTTTCCACGAGTGAACTAATAAGCTTCAGCTCATTTCGAATGTCCTTAAAGCTGACGGATTTTTTGTTTCTTTAATTAAAGATAATTTGTTATAATAATTGATATTTTATTTTCATTTTATTTTCCCTCCTTTATACTAAAATGTTAAATCTTACATAAACGACATTTAATCAATAACGTCTTTATTTACTACAATTTTTCTTTTTTTTCAGCTCTTGTAATATTCAAATACTTCGTGATATTTTCCTACTATTCCTTCATGTTCTCTCCCATATTTTGGACAATGTATTCACATAACAATATGCAAATGATTGTATCACGCCGGGGAGTTGATCCAAACCAACAATTAAAATAATAAAAATTAATTTATATTTTTGATGTCTTTCTTTTCTTTCCTCAACCATGTACAACAAGGCATCTCCCACCAGAGAGCACCGCCGCAGCCGGGACAAGCTCTTACGTTTCCCACCGGTCTCCCCGAATGTGATAGTGTAGTGCATGTAACCGTAAGTGTCTAAGTAAGGGATGGGGATAGGACAAGGAAGGAGAAGGAAAGATCGCGCGCGACCCGTGGCCCTTTTGTTACGATACTGCTCCGGAATTCGCCTGGTATTGATTGTCTAACATCAATATAAAGGCTACCCACAACGTGTATTTCCATTAAAGTCTCGAAATCATGGAATTTGTGCAGCATTTCTTATCATTCTGTGTACCTTACTAGGTATACGAGAAAGTAGAAAAGTTCACTGGATATACATAATATAAACTCGCAGCCGGATGTACTGACCTAACGAATCAGGCGGGACACGATATGATTGTGGAAGAGGCCTTGTGTAAGATTATAAATATGGCTCGTAGAAGCAAAGATAATAGGAGCAGTCGATATTTGCAGTGGAGATTTGAGAGACGCGAAATGCAGAGGGCAGACGGTAGGAGGCCGAGAGGTAAGTAAGTATTGGCGAGGGTCGGTTGTTTGATTGATTAGCATTTCTGCGCGCGTCAACTGCTAAGGTCATTATTTCCGTAAGTTTAGTGCATGTGTTTATAGAGGAGGTGGCGGTGATCTTTCTCCAGTGGATGGCGAGATTCGACGCCGATCTACACATCGGCATACGGAGTTTTCCCCAACCAGCAGGGCACCGCCTCAGCCAGGACAAGATATTAGCTCCCGAAATGTGTGATAATGTATTGTATGTAAGTGTGTGCAAGTAAAGGGTGAGGATAGGATAGGAAAGGAAGAGGAAGGAAAGATCGCACGCGGCCCGTGGCCCGTTTGTTAGGGTACTGCTGCTGCATTCGTCTGGTGTTGATTGGAGAAACCAAGGAAAACTACCGATCAGAGCAGTCGATCGCTAGAATTCTCCTCCAGACCACGGATGAATTCGATCGAGTTATCCAGCTCTACTCCTCTATACTCCGCTATTTATGCTATACTCCGATTTAAACATAGCTGCACCTCAAGGTCACGAGCTGGACGGAGAGGGGTACACTGACTTTTAATTCGGAGCTTCGTTAGGACTTAAATTTTTGGTATTGGATCTCCTAGAAATGAATTTTGTGCTCATTAAAAATTGTTGCAATAGCAACAAATAATGTTATATATAATTGAGAATAAAAAGTTCCAGTTTTAATAACCTTCGTACGCCTTCCTTCGGAGGGGGAAGTAAAGCCGGCTGTCCCATGTTAGTAGATTTACTGCATGTAAAAGATCCTCAAGCCTAAAAAGAAGCCTCTGAGCAAAATTGAGATTCGCCTGTTTCGTCGCCCAAGATAATACCTCCTTTCTCCGCTAGGTGGTGAAAGGAGCGTAACGAAATTTGCGTGGTTAGACGGAAGAGCGGGCCTGATGGCCCGAGTCTCACCACGTAAAATAA
>BLKR01007463.1:0-37132 GCA_011170035.1 Teleogryllus occipitalis | reverse complement strand
GTAATCAACTAAAACTGGCGATGCTGTGAGGTTTTCTTTAAGAGTGTCAAAGGCAGTTTGTTCGACAGAGGTCCATTTGAAAGGAGTTTCCTTTTTTGTTAACTCATAAAACGGTTGAGCTATACGAGAATAGTTTTCCACCAATTTTCTATAGTAATTACAAAAGCCTAGAAATCGTTGTACTTCTTTTACAGTGCGAAGTGCGGGAGCTAGTTTAACAGCTTATACTTTCTTTTCTGAGGTTTTTTTCATAATTCATCATTGTCGAATCCTAACAAAGTTATTTTAAACATAGAGAATAGACATTTAGAAGGTTTCAATTTCAAAATGGAAGCTCTGAAACGGTCTAATACCTTGCGTAACAGAGAAATAAATTCAGGAAAAGTTTCTGCATAAATTATTATGTCATCGATATACTCACAAGCACCATTAAATTTGAGTGGTCCTAATAATTTACAAGCTAATTGAGAGCACATGCGGGGACAGTTACTGAGACCGAAACTTGCTCTATTCCAAAGAAATGCACCTTCACTCGTGACCATTGTGTTTTTTTCTCTATCTTCCTCTCGAATTTTCATCTGCCAAAAACAACTAATCATATCCAGGGTGGCAAATTATTTAGCACTCCCTAGATAACTCAGAATGTCTTCAATCACGGGGTGGGAATACGTCCATTTTTTAGTGACCGCATTTAATTTGCGATAGTCGACAACTAGACGTGTTGTTTTGTCTGGTTTTGGAACTAACAAAACCGGGCTTTCCCACGGGCATTCAGAAGGTGATATTATGTTGTATTTGAATAATTCGTCAATGTGCTCCTTAATGTGTTGTCTCTGAATATGCGATACACGATAAGGACGTTGACTAATGGGCAACGAGTCGCCTCTTTCAATTCTAAATTCGACCCAGTCAGTCGAACCTAGTTCAGCCAATGAAGTTGCGAATACATCTCTATAAGCGGCGAGGGTTTGACGGATTTCGTCTTGATGTTCCATAGGCAACTGAGGGTTGATATTATGCTCTATGGACTCCTGATAAGACCATAATTCGGTAGTAGTACTCTCTTTCAAACGTGCATCAAGAGGAAAGTGTGAGATGACCCAACACCATACCTTTGAAAACTAACTTTTCGCTAAAAGAGTGATTACGGACCACTCTCTCCCGAAGAGGATGGTCCGCCTTGTACTGGTAAGGTACAAGTTCTGTATGATGTTTGGCGAGAAGTCCCGGACTTGAGGATACTGCCCAAGATAAGGAGTGTCGAGAAGGTATTAAACGTATCGGAACATACGTCACTCCCCTAGGTTTCAACTTGAAGCTATGACGTACAACAGCGTTGAATGAATCAGTAGAACCGACATCGAGTGAGTTGTGACACATCAATAGCAACTGGCGCGTCTGAGGACGTAACATCATCGACATGGGAAAAAGAAGTATTTGCGAGGATATTATCGCCACAAGAAAATATTTCAAATTGAGGAGTTTCAATTGAAAATGAGGTAGTTAGTTCAGGCGATAATCGCAATTCATTGAGTTCAAAATCTAATAGAGCAGCATTATCTGCCAAAAACTGATATCCTATTAAGACAGGAATAAAGGACTGTTCTAGAACAACAAATTCCGTTTGAAATTGTTCACCATTTATAAAGACAGGGGTGGTAACAATACCAGCAACAGATAAATTCTGGCCACCAATGGCCTGTGCTCGTATGGAAGAGGTTAGTAAATCAAGTGTTAATTCTAGGGCAAGTTATTTGAGAAGAATATTAAAAGCACTACCCGTATCGATTACTGCAGTAGTATTTTTATTACCGATTTGGAGGTGGATTATTGGAAGTGCACCCCACGACGTCGCGTCTTTCTGGGCACGTCAACTGCTTCGGTCATTAGTCCCGTTAGTATAGTGCATGTGGTTTTCTCGGGAGATGGTGATGATCTTCCCCCGCTGGATGGCGAAAACCGGCGCCGACCTACCGTCGGCTAGTGGAGTTTCCTCCTAACCAGGACTCTCCCACCAGCGGGGCACCGCCCCAGCCGGGACAAGCACTAAGCTCCCGACCGGTCTCCCGGGATATGTGGTAGTGTAGTGCATGTTAGTGTAAGTGTGTGTGTAAGGGGAGAGGTTAGGACAAGGAGTGGGAAGGACAGATCGCGCGCGGTCCGTGGCCCGTTTGATAGGGTACTGCTCCGGCATTCGCCAGGTGTTAATGGGAGAAACCACGGAAAACTACCGATCAGAGCAGCCAGCCACTAGAATTCTCCTCCAGACAGCGACTTAATTCCACCCAGCTGAAAAGCTAGTGTCGAAAATCCTGCCGCCGTCAGGACTCGGGCCTAGGACCTCCCGGTCAGAGGCGCTGCAGTGACATCAGTTGATGCACTGAGCTACCGCTCCCGGTCCTACGTTGATCAGGGCGATTTGGGCACGCAGAAGAATAATGCCCGAATTTGTTACAAGCATAGCATTGTACGTGACCGTGCATTGATCGCTCAGCGCTGTCGCTACGGCGACGACCGGATGCTTGAGGCTGATGGGCGGGCGGTGCACCACGGCTTCCATGGCACCGCGCGCGTATCGCGTTGGTAGCCGCCACTTCCGACCTACATTTACGCCGATAGTACTCAGACTGGTGCCTCTCATTATGCTGATTGTGCGTTTATAATTAGATTTATAAATAGAAAGGTCTCGGTAAAGACGAAGAACTTCTTCTAATGTATCTGAATTTGTTTCTTTACGGCCTGCTACGGTTTGATTGATTGATTGATTTTTTCATGTTTCCAGGCGCGTCAACTGCTCTGGTCATTAGTCCAGTTAGTGTAGTGCATGTTTTTTTCTCGGAGATGGCGTTGATCTTCCCCCGCTGGATGGCGATATCCGGCGCCGACCTACCGTCGGCTAGTGGGGATTCCCCTAACCAGGACTCGCCCACCAGCGGGGCATCGCCCCAGCCGGGAGAAGCTCTAAGCTCCCGACCTGTCTCCAGGAATATGTGGTAGTGTAGAGCATGTTAGTGTACGTGTGTGTAAGGGGGAGAGGATAGGTCAAGGAAGAGGAAGGAAAGATCGCGCGCGGTCCGTGGCCCGTTTGGTAGGGTACTGCTCCGGCATTCACCTGGTGTTGATCGGAGAAACCACGGAACGTTACTCCAGGAACTGCTTAGGTCGCTTATACTTTGCCCGTTTATCGGGTTCGTATAAAGCGACCTCTGAAATGTGAATATTTTCCGAGTCAGCTGCTTTTCAAAAAATTTAGCAGTGATGCTTTTAAGGTGATCTTTAAGCAGTGGCACTGAAATGTCACGATACAAATCTTTTATGAGAGTGTACCTGGGGGCGCAGACGGCGGCCCTTAGGCATGCATTTTGAACTACCTGCAGTTTATTTAAATAACTGTCTGCTGCAAGAGAGCGCTCCGCTGCCGGGCTCGGGGTTTGAACCACCGCCCCCCGGTGAAGGGGAAAGGGAGGGGCCGCGCCCCTCCACTAACGGGGCGTAACCCCACCTCCGCTTTTGGTTGGGGGTGTACCACAATTTTAGCAAAAATCATCACTCCAAATTCAAGCTTATCAAATGATTCAGACACTTTTACACTTAGACATCGTTAATCGCCCGTGATAAAAGTGAACAATTCAAACTTAATGATGTTATTACTCCTAAAGAAAGTCAAGAAGCCCTGAAATATGTAAAAAGTCCTTCACCTGGACTTGACAGTGTACCGTACATTCCCTTAAAAATCTTCCAATGAAAGGAATAGAAAAACTATTACAAATATTTAACTATATTTGGACACAAAATGTGTTCTCCGAAATATGGCGTCCAATGAAAGGAATAGAACAACTATTACAAATATTTAACTATATTTGGACAAAAAATGTGTTCTCCAAAATATGGCGTCCAATGAAAGGAATAGAACAACTATTACAAATATTTAACTATATTTGGACACAAAATGTGTTCTCCAAAATATGGCGTCCAATGAAAGGAATAGAACAACTATTACAAATATTTAAATATATTTGGACACAAAATGTTTTCTCCAAAATATGGCGACCAATGAAAGGAATAGAACAATTATTACAAATATTTAACTATATTTGGACACAAAATGTGTTCTCGAAAATATGGCGTGCAATGAAAGGAATAGAACAACTATTACAAATATTTAACTATATTTGGACACAAAATGTGTTCTCCAAAATATGGCGTCCAATGAAAGGAATAGAACAACTATTACAAATATTTAACTATATTTGGACAAAAAATGTGTTCTCCAAAATATGGCGTCCAATGAAAGGAATAGAACAACTACTACAAATATTTAACTATATTTGGACACAAAATGTGTTCTCCAAAATATGGCGTCCAATGAAAGGAATAGAACAACTATTACAAATATTTAACTATATTTGGACACAAAATGTGTTCTCCAAAATATGGCGTCCAATGAAAGGAATAGAACAACTATTACAAATATTTAAATATATTTGGACACAAAATGTGTTCTCCAAAATATGGCGACCAATGAAAGGAATAGAACAATTATTACAAATATTTAACTATATTTGGACACAAAATGTGTTCTCCAAAATATGGCGTCCAATGAAAGGAATAGAACAACTATTACAAATATTTAACTATATTTGGACACAAAATGTGTTCTCCAAAATATGGCGTCCAATGAAAGGAATAGAACAACTATTACAAATATTTAAATATATTTGGACACAAAATGTGTTCTCCAAAATATGGCGACCAATGAAAGGAATAGAACAATTATTACAAATATTTAACTATTTGGACACAAAATGTGTTCTCCAAAATATGGCGTACAATGAAGGAATAGAACAACTATTACAAATATTTAACTATATTTGGACACAAATAATTCTCAAAATATGGCGTCAATGAAAGGAATAGAACAACTATTACAAATATTTAACTATATTTGGACACAAAATGTGTTCTCCAAAATATGACGTCCAATGAAAGGAATAGAACAACTATTACAAATATTTAAATATATTTGGACACAAAATGTGTTCTCCAAAATATGGCGACCAATGAAAGGAATAGAACAATTATTACAAATATTTAACTATATTTGGACACAAAATGTGTTCTCCAAAATATGGCGTGCAATGAAAGGAATAGAACAACTATTACAAATATTTAACTATATTTGGACACAAAATGTGTTCTCCAAAATATGGCGTCCAATGAAAGGAATAGAACAACTATTACAAATATTTAACTATATTTGGACACAAAATGTGTTCTCGAAAATATGGCGTCCAATGAAAGGAATAGAACAACTATTACAAATATTTAAATATATTTGGACACAAAATGTTTTCTCCAAAATATGGCGACCAATGAAAGGAATAGAACAATTATTACAAATATTTAACTATATTTGGACACAAAATGTGTTCTCGAAAATATGGCGTGCAATGAAAGGAATAGAACAACTATTACAAATATTTAACTATATTTGGACACAAAATGTGTTCTCCAAAATATGGCGTCCAATGAAAGGAATAGAACAACTATTACAAATATTTAACTATATTTGGACAAAAAATGTGTTCTCCAAAATATGGCGTCCAATGAAAGGAATAGAACAACTACTACAAATATTTAACTATATTTGGACACAAAATGTGTTCTCCAAAATATGGCGTCCAATGAAAGGAATAGAACAACTATTACAAATATTTAACTATATTTGGACACAAAATGTGTTCTCCAAAATATGGCGTCCAATGAAAGGAATAGAACAACTATTACAAATATTTAAATATATTTGGACACAAAATGTGTTCTCCAAAATATGGCGACCAATGAAAGGAATAGAACAATTATTACAAATATTTAACTATATTTGGACACAAAATGTGTTCTCCAAAATATGGCGTCCAATGAAAGGAATAGAACAACTATTACAAATATTTAACTATATTTGGACACAAAATGTGTTCTCCAAAATATGGCGTCCAATGAAAGGAATAGAACAACTATTACAAATATTTAAATATATTTGGACACAAAATGTGTTCTCCAAAATATGGCGACCAATGAAAGGAATAGAACAATTATTACAAATATTTAACTATATTTGGACACAAAATGTGTTCTCCAAAATATGGCGTGCAATGAAAGGAATAGAACAACTATTACAAATATTTAACTATATTTGGACACAAAATGTGTTCTCCAAAATATGGCGTCCAATGAAAGGAATAGAACAACTATTACAAATATTTAACTATATTTGGACACAAAATGTGTTCTCCAAAATATGGCGTCCAATGAAAGGAATAGAACAACTATTACAAATATTTAACTATATTTGGACACAAAATGTGTTCTCCAAAATATGACGTCCAATGAAAGGAATAGAACAACTATTACAAATATTTAAATATATTTGGACACAAAATGTGTTCTCCAAAATATGGCGACCAATGAAAGGAATAGAACAATTATTACAAATATTTAACTATATTTGGACACAAAATGTGTTCTCCAAAATATGGCGACCAATGAAAGGAATAGAACAATTATTACAAATATTTAACTATATTTGGACACAAAATGTGTTCTCCAAAATATGGCGTGCAATGAAAGGAATAGAACAACTATTACAAATATTTAACTATATTTGGACACAAAATGTGTTCTCCAAAATATGGCGTACAATGAAAGGAATAGAACAACTATTACAAATATTTAACTATATTTGGACACAAAATGTGTTCTCCAAAATATGGCGTCCAATGAAAGGAATAGAACAACTATTACAAATATTTAAATATATTTGGACACAAAATGTGTTCTCCAAAATATGGCGACCAATGAAAGGAATTGAACAATTATTACAAATATTTAACTATATTTGGACACAAAATGTGTTCTCCAAAATATGGCGTCCAATGAAAGGAATAGAACAACTATTACAAATATTTAACTATATTTGGACACAAAATGTGTTCTCCAAAATATGGCGTCCAATGAAAGGAATAGTACAACTATTACAAATATTTAACTATATTTGGACACAAAATGTGTTCTCCAAAATATGGCGTCCAATGAAAGGAACAGAACAACTATTACAAATATTTAACTATATTTGGACACAAAATGTGTTCTCCAAAATATGGCGTCCAATGAAAGGAATAGAAAAACCATTACAAATATTTAACTATATTTGGACACAAAATGTGTTCTCCAATATATGGCGTGCTGCGATTGTCATACCAATACCCAAACCAAATAATGACAAATTAAAACCTATAAAAAATAGACCGACATCTTTAACTTACAATAAGTGTAAATTACTCGAAAAAATAATAAATTCACGAGTTGTTGTTTTTTCCTTGAACAACACATAATTAGAAACACTCCGTTTGTATGTCGACATGGACACTGTACTTTGTTTTCATTGATTAGCATTGATAATTACATACATGAAGCCTTCGCTAACAATCAACATGTTTTGGAAGTTTGTCTCAATATAGAGAAAGCATATGATATGGATCTAATAATTGGTTTCAATCAAAAGAACTTTCAGGAATCGTGATGTATAGAATTACACGTCCACATGCAACAGGTGAGTAAAATGTTGTACGAGCCCATGATTAAATTGAAAATAAATTTCATAAATTAGTGTTAACATTGAGAGAATTATAAGCATAGAAGAGCAACGGTGGAAATAACAATGTTTATAATAGCGGTGAAAGTAATCTACTTCATAATAGTAGATGTTTGTTGTAAATAGTGTTCAGATAAGTAATAGTAAAAACAATCGACGAGACGAAAATAATTTCACAGTAAAAACATTGAATCAACCCCAAAACCAATGCAATCAGCTTTAAATATCCTATACGAATAGTCACAACAAACAGGTTTTAAATTCTCCCATCAGAGAACTAAAAGAATTAATTAAAATTTGTTGATTATATCATAATTATTTCTGGATCAAAATTCGTATGTTTCTGGATCAAAAATTAACTTGGAAAACCCATTTAAATAAATTTGTCATTGAATGCAAAAAAGTCCAGATATTCTAAAATCTCTATCAAATAAGAATTAGGGGCCGATAACTCAATTCTGTTAGGAACATAAAGAACAATTACTCGATATAAAATTTACTATGGAAGTATACTATATTCTTCAGTTAGCAACAACAGTCTTCAAAAAATTGATGTAGTTCGAATTCAAGCTCTACAAATCGCTACTGAATGTTTCTGCACTTCTCAAATAGGAGATACATTAATCAGAGCTCAAGAACAATATCTCACTCACCGAAGAAAATCTCTTCTATGAAAATACGCCATCAAAGCCTGTTAGCACATCGCCGGCCAAAATTGATTCAAATTTGGCCGCCGCTAAAAATTGACGACAATTCCTTGCCGCTATTTAACAGCAAAGAGCATGCATTTTTAAACATCCCGCGTCGAAGTTCTAATATTTTTTCTCCAAAAACGGCGCGCTTGCTTTCAGAGGGAAAGACAAAACATACGCGGAAAACTTTCGCGGGAAACTCTTTAGAAGAACAAAAACAGTTGAAGAGTTGAACTGTTTTTGCAGATGCCCGGTAGGCAGCGGCAGGTACCGGAGACACCGTGAAGTATCAACATTTCAAACTTAAAAGTCCTCCAAATGAAGGCGCGATAGCATAGCATTATTTAAAAGGGTAGTGGCCGAACACAGTTTCGCGGTTACTCGACTCGCCTCGCGTGTGTAAAACACCGTTAAGATGCACGTATATATGCTACCGACTATTAATTTAATTATGTAGGGTTGGTATTGCGACATCAGCTGAGAGGTTTTGGCGCGCATAAGCATTCTCATTGTCGAGATTTCGAAGAAATACAACGGCTTTATGATCGTATTGTTGGAGGTTATTGTTGAAGAATCTTGCAGCCGTGTGTATACACAAAAGATCGCCTCGTGAGTAAAATGGCGTGGTAATTCACATCTGGGTGGCATGGAAAAAATTATTTTTGACTAGTGGTAGCAGTGAGTGTCTAGTGCGCGTAAGTGGCGATATCAAGCTGAAATGGTATGTAGCATGAATTATAATAGAAAACAATCTTCTGTTCGTCTAAGGAAATATTGACAGCAAGGTAAAATGACAAGTTCCTTTCATCATTAATATTTATTACGCTGAGACAAACTAATAGTTCTCGCATAATGGTTTTTCAGCGCTTTCCCTAGTGGCAAGCTAGGAAGTGGTAGCTACGCTTTGCGAGCAACTCATCCATCATTCTATTGCTCTCTCGAAGCGTTTACAAAGCCTCTTCAAGAAATCCAATAAAAAGAAACGATATATTCCCCAAATTTTGACACACCGATAATCTAAGAGCGGACTTGTCTATAAAAAAGTGAAACAATACGGAAGAACTAAATTTATAATATCAAAGATGGAATGAGAGAAATGTTCCTGTATTCTGCCATGAATTATATAAAATATTAAGACTGACTCAACCCTTTGTGAACATAAAAAAATAGTTAATCACATAATACTTGGAATGAAAAAATTGAAGAAATGGGACTAAAATCTATAGATTTTTATCATATTTACACTGATGTGGCAAAGAATAATAATGGAGTTGGATCTGCCATATATTATTGTGATAATATTCTAAATTAAACACAGCATCCTTTAACATAAGTTGAAAACCCTGAATTATATGACATATTAATAGCCATAAAAGAAATGTCTAATACCACCATTAATATTACACTATTAACACTATAATAACTAATAACACTATTAATATATTTTGGAATACATCAACAAAAACATTAAAATATCTAAATTATTAAACCGTATTCATGAAACATATTTTAATGAATATAAATGGAGGGAAAATATCATTATTGCATGGGTATCAGCACATAAAATAATATTCAGTAATCATATTTCTGATCTGGAAGCGAAAAGAGCCACAACAAATATATACCAAAACCATCCATCCAAAACAAGAGTTCAAGATATTTGGAAATACATTACGAATAGGTTAAATATACAATGACAAGAATCACGGCTACATGAAAAATCCAAAAAGTCATAAAAATATAGCTAATTTCTTTGGAATATGTAACAAATTTGGTCTTTTCTCCCAATTAATCGTCAAGAACAATTTGCTTTGTCAAGCATTTGATCAAACTATACTACATTCTCTAATAATTTTTTAATTGAAAAAGTTCCACAACCTACTTGTACCATCTGCAAAACTATTATATCAACAAAGCACATCCTTCTGGAATACCCCATACACAATAAAGAGAAAAAAATGCATAGGAAATGAAAATTTCAATGCAATCGTATCATCGCCAAGTTACCAGGAGAAAGTGATACGATTTTATAAAACTATCGATATTATCAGAGATTTGTAATTGTATTTTTGAAATGTATTAGTCGCTATTAACCTGTGTAGTTTATCCGACTTAAAAATAATTTTAACAAAACTTTAAAACATTTTTCCTATGGGAACGAATTCTGTTGGATCCATTTGCAAAAAATTAACTCAGTATAGCTAAATATCCAATTGTATGTATAGCAAAAATTCAAATATACTTATAAATTGTATTTTATCACATACTGGATGTAATGTGTTTTGATTCCATCACTTTGAAGAAGAGGACAGATGTTGCAATATTCTAAAATAAGATCATTGCAATAAGACGGAGACTATTTGCACATGGCTTTCTTCAAACCACAAACATCCACTGAAAGTGGATGTGGCGTTGCTTACGGGGAGCTGTGGCGCCATCAGCGTGGCGCTGCCAACCTAGATCATCCCGACGTCACACGTGCGGCGGTTTAAGAGGCGTCGCGGCGCTGGGCGACGCCACTCCACTCGGCGCCGCGACGCTCGACGCCTCTCTCAAGAAGCGGTGGAGGACTTTGGCGGTGTCTCCATTTGGTGAGTTTTCAAGGGCGAGAAACAAAGGCTCTCTTGGGCGGAAAGAAATCGCAGCTTAGCCGACATCATGTAGACGAGTGCTGTTAGATTAAGACTTTTTATATGTCAACTTACTGTGGCCATCATTTAGAAGGCAAAATTTGCCAGAGGGCGACCGGTGCTGTTGATTTTAGATTGATATTAGGAGATGCTATTTAAAGTGATCACTAGATCACTTTAAATCCACTTCTGCTCCACCGCCTGCTACGGCAGCAATGAATTCACCTTGTGGCGACCTACTTCTTGCAAATGATCGTGCATTGAGAGGCAAAGGTCTTACATTTGTAAGTATATTTTAGTCCAATTTAAACAAAATGCCCATTAACGGTCATGAGCTAGAAAGATAGAGAGACATTGTCATTCAATTGAGAGCCTTGTTACGACATACATTTTTGATATTGAAACTTTCGATTTCACAACAGAATTGTCAGCTTCTTAGAGCTCGTATCCTTCAAGGACGCTGCGTTGAAATCGGAATTCAACACTGTATTAAAAAAAAATTCTTCGAAATAAGTCAATGGTCAATTTAATGACTGTTTGGCACGTGCCGAAATTACATTGGGAGCAACCGAGAAACTTCTCTGGGATTTGCAGGAAAGGAGAGCTCTCAAGAAGAAGAACAAAATTGCATTTCTACTCTCTTGCTACAGTTTAGGTAGTATAGAGAAATTATAGTAATTATGCGGGGAAGAAAGCAAATTTTCTAAAGAAAATCTCTTATTGCCGAGTCTTGGTAACGAAAAAGTGAATAAATTCTCTTGATTAGTTAGTAGTTATAGTAACTGAAAATTCAAACGCCAATATTTAATTTAACACACATTTATGAATGTTGTGCGTGGTGCAAAGCCAACTTCCATGGTCGAAAATCAACCCAAGTGACTGTGTTGTTTCTTTTAACATGTTGTATAATTGGAATACATGTTTAGTAGGTCCTTGAAACCAAACAATCGATTGATGGCCAAACATCTGTCCTTCTACCTGTGAACAACGATAGAGGCTAAACCGTAAGAAGAATTTCCCAATCATTGATTTACCCCAATCGATCTGGCTGATGTCGCAGCGCTTTAATTTGAGGCCGATGTTTCAATTTTGGGGGGTACTTTACACGAAGCCTCAACATTTTAAAAATAAAAAAAAGCTCCGTATTTTTAAAAACGTGTGTCCTCACTAAGCGTAAAGGTTGTTTAGGAGGGTGGTGCAGTTATATTTTTCGTTGAAATTCCTCATTTTTTCAAAATTGCAAAAGTTCCCATTTTTGCCGTATTCCTACAACTACAATATTGAATATAGTTTTTTCTTGAAATGATTTTTTTCTGAATCAAAACTTAACTTGGAAAACGCATATAAATAAATTTGGCATCGAATGTAAAAAAAAGTCTAAATATTTTAACGTCTAATTATTTATTTTATTGAGGTCATGGAAAAGTTTTGAAAATGTTAGTAATTTTCGAGTAGTTTTAAATGAAATGTGGTAAATATTATAAATATCACAAACAAAAATTAATAAAAACAGCACTACATTTATGTAAAACTTTGGTAGAAATAGTGCTAAATGACTATTACAGAGATGCTATTTTGCTGTATTCTTTTCTTTTCTCATAAATTACACTAGCGTATATTTTTTTTTTTGCAATCTCTCTTACGGCGTTGATATTTACATTAACGGCGATTCGTATACTTTATTGCATTTTGTTATATTAAGTGTTTCAATTGACGCCTGATAAATATTCCCAGAAACTGAGAAGTTTCCTGTGTAAATGAGCTCGAATTTTCGGTTTTCAAAAAGGCTCCATTGCCATTTTCTCAAAAACGGTTCCATATTTTCTCCTTCAACTTCTTTGAATATTTAAATAACGTGACATGAATGCTACATTGACATTTTTTTTAAACTACACAAATGTCATTTTTTAAATATCTTTCGTGTCGTTAATATTTAATTACCAGCAATTTCTATACATTATTGCATTTTTGAGTACATGATCTGCCTAATGAAGTCTTTAATTTGTCAATAGTTTTTTGCGTAATGTGATGAGTCACAACACCCCACTTGAGAAATATAACCATTACGATAGTAATTTTTTAATATTATATTGATATGTTTGGGTAATTAGAAATGCGTAATTAGAAAATGGAGCTAACACGAACAGGTTGTTAGGTTAGCAAGCGTAAATAAACAAACCCTGGTAATGATTGCTCGCAATATTATAACACAGTCATATCGGGAGGGGAATCAAAGACCCTGGAAATGAAAAGGAATGATATGTGGAGGAGAGTTAATTATGAGCAGAAGTAGCGCGATCTCCCTTTTCGACCACTGACTGTCCAACCGAACACAACATATCTAGTACGTTTCGAATTATTATTAGATGAGACGCGTGGTGAGCGATAGATTAGTTAAAGTGGGTATAGATAGGTGGTGATATCACGCATAACTTCCCTCAATGATCATATAATGACATTTGGGAAAGTTTATGCTATTCTTGTAGATGTTATCTGTATGGTGAGTAATTGCGATTTGCTTTGTTTGCTTTGGTCATGAGAAATTTATATTCAAAAATTGGGATTTCTCGTTGAATTTTTATAATATTTTGTTTTATTTCACAGGATAAAAGTTAGGATTTTCACGTACTAGCACCGTCTTTCATATTTTAAAATATCAACTGTTATGTTCTTTACTGATATTCATTACAATTAGCTGCTAATATCTGCTAATAAAGTTGTGGGGCAATAAAAAACATTTCAAAGCAGATGTTTGGTGGAAGTTACATTGGCGTATCAATATGCGGCGCCCATCTTAACTTTGTTCCAAGAGGCTATAATTATATCTGGAAATATTACATTGTTTTTAAAGATATGATAGATATTATTAGTAATTATTACTGAATTTGTTTAAATTTATAATATGTTAATTGGTATTAAAATTGCTTTCGTTTTATTTACATTACAATTTGATGTTCTAAGAGGATACAAATTAACGCTAGAGCCTTCTACCGCAGTTTTTCGGTGTTTAAAAGATTATATTTTATATTTTTTAATAGAATCCGTAACAATTACTTGATAATATCTGCTAATACAGTTGTAGAACTATAAGATGTTCATCGGAAAACGAGCGTATGGAAACTTCGCAAAAAGTGCAAAGCATTAATATGATTAGTACAAATTTGTTATAATAATATATTATATTAATTTATTCTTCCAAATATTGTGGTTTTTGGAAAGTAACTCAAAATTTCATCATTTTCCTAGCATAAAACAAAAGTTTTTACGTCTGTCAGTGCCACTGTGTGTGCTACAGCCACATTCAACATTGAATGAAATTGATGATGATTATTCTGAATACTAACGAATGTTATGGCAAATAATATAAAAAAAAGTATCTTAAATATATTTTTCAAGCCATTAGATTTTATTGAATAACTATACATAAAAGAATATTCATTTCAAGTATATTTGCAATAAAAGTGTAGGTGTAACTATTTCAAACATTCTCAGTTTCCTGATACGAGGAATATAAACAAATTCAAACACTAGTCAAAACAAAAAACATTAGGATTAATAGATTACTAATAGCACACGGCTATAAAATATATAATTTTAGAAATAGAATTAACATTTTAAACGAAAGAAAGAAAAGGAGGGTTAAATCATTAAATATTGTAGTAATTTTGTGAATCTATGCAAGAAATTGAATGAAATGGAATTTAACAATTTTTTAACTGAAAACATGGAATGTAATTTGAGCCGCGTCTGTCTTGCTGTTGGGAAGCCACGAAACGACCATGTGGATTTTGGCGGCCCAAAGGGCTTAAGTACCGGGCAGCGTGGTGGAGGATGAGGTTTATTGGCCTGGGTGTGGTGCCCTGTCTATTGCGCCGCCCTGAAAGAGTATTTGCTAGCTTCCAGTACTTAGTCTCCCGCACTGTAGTGAAGTCGTTGTTTGTGACTACAGTTTTAGAGAGTGTGTTTTACTGCCGTCCGTTGTGGTTTTGTTAAAAATGTAATAGAGCTGTTCTGTTATTCACCTACATACACTTCGTCATTGCTCGTGAATGAACATTGAACATGAATCGTCATTGTTCATTAAATAAAGTGGAAGCTGTTCCTGGTGGTGCGTAAAATACTGATACGGATAAAATAAGAATCTAAACGAAATATAGAATTACATTCTGCACGCGTGTCAAAAAAAGTTTTAGCTTGTTAATTGAAATTAAATAAAAAGAAGTGAGTTATCAGCACGGCAAAGTAATATTACATACGCAGAAGGAAATATTTCTGTTGCTACTGAGATGTTTAAATTTCAATTTCAATGAACAAGTGAATTTCCTCGAAACTGAATTGTCGAAAAAGAATGGTTGTCACGTCAGAATTACCAATGTTTCAAAACAGACATTACCTTGGGTGAAATTTGAGGTGTGAGAAAAGGTGGCAAGCAGCATCAAGATATACGAATTTGTTTTCTTAAAGAACACGAGAATGAATGATTTATAAATTAATTTTCTGATGTATAATTGTCTCTATTTATTCCAATTATTAAATAATTGCATATATAACTTCAGATTCGGATTCAGCGACCCCAAAAACCCCTAGATAAAATGTTTTATACGTGATTGGCACCTTATTTGACTTTTGGCCTGCTTTTCGGGCTTTTTTCCCAATGTGCGGCGGCAGGGTTTTCAACATTAGCTTTTCAGCTAGGACGAATCCAGTCGCTGTCTGGAGGAGAATTCTAACGGCCGGCTGCTCTGATCGGTAGTTTTACGAAGTTTCTCCGATCAACACCTGGCGAATGCCGGAGCAGTACCTTAACAAACGGGCCACGGATCGCGCGCGATCTGTCCTTCCTCTTCCTTGTCCTATCCTCTCCCCCTTACACACACACACACACACACTAATATGCACTACACAATCACATATTCCGGGAGGCCGGTGGGGAGCTTAGAGCTTGTCCCGGCTGGGGCGGTGCCTCGCTGGTGGGAGAGTCCTGGTTAGGGGGACACCCCACTAGCCGACGGTAGGTCGGCGCCGGATCTCGCCATCCAGCGGGGGAAAATAACCACCATCTCTCGAGAAAAAACATGCACTACACTAACGGGACTAATGACCAAAGAAGTTGACGCGCCCGTAAAAACACGAAAAAATCAATCAATTTGAATAATATTAAAATCGTATAGTGCTGATGTGGGTAGCCGAGATAGCTAAAGGCGTAGTACCCTCGAGGTCTCGAACCGAAGGATCGCGGGTTCGGGTCTCGCTTCGGGCATGGTTGTGTGTGTCTGTGTGTGTGCGTCTCTGTATAGTTGTAATTGTCCATTTCATCCGTTATCGTCTTTATCCTTTCACTTCATCCCCTGGGGCTGACAATCCTGGATGTAATAATGGATTCATCCTAAAGTGGCCAAGTTGCGACCCAAACATTTCATACAGTTTTTGGATTGAATACGTAAAAATGGACATGTGTGAACGGAAATTAGATTAAGGAATAAATCGAATGTGTTTCATTTCTTGAACAATTTTTTTGGTTGCTCGGTTGGTGATTCCAGGCGCGTCAACAGCTTAAGTTATTAGTCCCGAAAGTGTATTGCATGTCCTTTCCTCGGGAGTTGGCGGTGATTTTCCCCCGCTGGATGGCCAAATCCGGCCATCCATTTTATGTATATATATATATATATATATATATATATATATATATATATATATATATATATATATATATATAAATTTGAGTATAATAATATCACGTAACTATTACTATAGATGAGAAATGTTCTGCTGTTTTGACACCTCTAGTTTATATTGTTGATTACATAAAAAAATTTGAAAACTGAATGTATTATGAATATATCCTCAATTCTCCACAGGATTATATCAGAATACAAACATTTAATCAACCTACCGATAAGATATTTATCTAAAACGATATTATTCAATAAAACTTAATAAAGTTAATTTAAGGCTAGGAGCAACTCTGACAAGGGGCTATTGTTACTTTTCCCTCATATTGTAGTCATTGTCGTGGGGAATATTGCCTGACAAGTAAGAAATATTGGTAGCTTGATGTTGCCGCTTCTGTATTGTGGTTTCGGGAAGGCAAAAATTACTATTACGTTCAACAAACGGCGAGCAGCCGGATATGCAAAGATTGGGCATGTGATCCCGGGGAGTGTTTATGACGAAAGGACTGCGCGAGCTGTGTGATTTCCTACTTGCCACATGATCGGCAGATAGCCACATACGCAGGCCGTATGTCAGAACGGGACTGGATATAGAGATCACACCTTCCTTTTCTTACCGCAATCTCCCAGCCCCACCCTTCCCTTCCTCCCCCACGCCTGTATATTTGCAAGAAAATGAAAAGTGCCTCGATAAATTTATTACGAAATTTATTTAGGAAAGCAGATACGAGGACGGAGCTTTTACGTAGGCGAATCAAAAGGAAATTATAGTAGCTCGCCGAGAGAGCACTTGGTGTGTTATGACTAGGGAACGGATTTTCATGTAATTACATGTTTTTACACAAACTAGCTACCAGCATTCAATATATTTTTTCGAGTTCACAAGACATTCTGAATGAATTAAAACTATTTTTATTTTACATATAATTACATATTTTTACATATTTTACCAATTACGACATATTTCGCTACATTTTAATATATTTATACGTCGAAACGCAATGTTTCAGATGCGCGTTTGCAATATATGTTGCGAAATAATCTTTCTTAAAAATCAAATATAATGCTGCTGCACTTCTGTGACCACCATATCTTCGCCATGAATTGTCAAACGTACCCCCCCCCACCCCCTTACTGCTAACTCGGAGTAAAGGATGGCGCATTTTTGTAAATGAAATTATTTTCAACTACGTTCTTGCTTATGTTTCCAACAACACATTCGTTACTCCAGCGAAAACTAACAATTTGTTTTTACAGTAAAGTGTCTTATCGCGTTGTTCGATTTGTAGGGATGGGTGTATACCCTTGAACCCCCTCCCCTGGGATTCATTACTCGCTACACCGTTGTATTATTCACTTGTGCACCGGCTCCTCGTAAATATTGTAATATATACTACGAACGTATTTTATATTTCGAATAAAATTCTTATGTGTGAAGACGTTTAGAGTACAATTACTTCCATGAGATGGAACCTACTTTCAGTAACTTCGAGTCCTTGTTCAAGACTGATCAGCGACGTTTAGTGGTCGAAAAATGCTTGTAGAGAACAATTTTAAACACTATAATAACTTTTTATTTTACATATTTTGACGTTTTTTTACATGTTTTGGAAAAAATAAGTACATATATATGTACATATTTTGCATTTTTTATTACAATAAAATCCGTTCCCTAGTTATGACCGTCGCCAATGCGGATCAAGCTACAGTAACTGTGGACACATGCGATAGGAAGGTTGGCGCGGTATCCCGTCGTCTTGTGTATACAGAGCGAGCTAGGCTCAATTGGATATTCACTCCAAGTTGAATTTGTATTGTCAAACGTTGAACCGGTTGCGTAAGGCAGATAAAGAAAAATCGGCCGGCAAATTGAGCGCCGGTGAGATCTTGTTGCACATAAACATAACACCTCGAACGGCCTGCCAAACGTCCAAACTGCTGCAACGATTCAATTGAGAGGTGTAGCAAGATCCTCCATAGAGTCCAGACTTAGCGCCATGCTATTATTGTGAGTTCAGTTCGCTAAAGAAGGATCTCGGTGGACGACAATTCCGAGGTGAAAGCCACTGTCTCCAGGTGGTAACTTAGACTTAGCGCCATGCGATTATTGTGAGTTCAGTTCGCTAAAAAAGGATCTCGGTGGACAACAATTCCGAGGTGAAAGCCACTGTCTCCAGGTGGTTACTTAGACTTAGCGCCATGCGATTATTGTGAGTTCAGTTCGCTAAAAAAGGATCTCGGTGGACGACAATTCCGAGGTGAAAGCCACTGTCTCCAGGTGGTTACTTAGACTTAGCGCCATGCGATTATTGTGAGTTCAGTTCGCTAAAAAAGGATCTCGGTGGACAACAATTCCGAGGTGAAAGCTACTGTCTCCAGGTGGTTACTTAGATTTAGTGCCATGCGATTATTGTGAGTTCAGTTCGCTAAAAAAGGATCTCGGTGGACGACAATTCCGAGGTGAAAGCAACTGTCTCCAGGTGGTTACTTAGACTTAGCGCCATGCGATTATTGTGAGTTCAGTTCGCTAAAATAGGATCTCGGTGGACGACAATTCCGAGGTGAAAGCAACTGTCTCTAGGTGGTTACTTAGGGCTGGAGGTGATTTCTATGCTTTCGGAGTAGAAAAGTTGGTTGATCGTTGCGAGAAATGTTGACAGTCTCTTCGAACTATGCGGAAAAGTGAAGTTACATTGTATGATGTCATAGCCGTGTTGCCTGTGTGTATGTAGTTTCATAAATGGCCATAACGTGGAAAAGTAACTTACTTTTTGATTCGCCATCGTAGGAAATGGCTGGTAATAATATTTTTGAAGTATCATATGTCATAATGTAAAATTTTCTTTAGGCCGAATATAAGCAACAGATTTGTGGATAGCAAAAACACAACATTCTCAATGTTCAATTACATATGAAATTATTTCTGTTTGTCTGTGTGATGTGCTGGAAATAATGCGAGAAAGTAGGTGTTGTTGAACCCCCAGTAGTAGTTTATTGCATTCATCTCCGCATTTGCATCCAAGAAAATCCCCACAACTTCAAAATATCATTCTGTGGAACGTAGTATTAAAGCAGTATTCCCTTCATTGTTCTTAATATTTACGTTAGCGTCTCCATTTAAAAGCTCATTTACCGCTTGGTCGTCACCACGCCATGAGGTCATGTGGTATATAATACGTGGCACGACGTCACCATGCCACATATTACTGACACACGAATCCACAATCCCCTGCTGCAGCGACAGGGAAGGTAGGTAATAAACAGGCCACATCCCACTTTACTTCTTGTAATTTAATACGCTACGAGACACTACGAGTGTTTGATTGATTGATTGATTGATTTTTTGTGTTCCGGGCGCGTCAACTGCTTCGGTCATTAGTCCCGTTAGTGTAGTGCATGTTTTTTCTCGGGCGATGGCGGTGATATTCCCCCGCTGGATGGCGAGATCCGGCGCCGACCTACCGTCGGCTAGTGGGGTTTCCCCTTAACCGGGACTCTCCCACCAGCGAGGCACCGCCCCAGACGGAACAAGCTCTAACCTCCCGACCGGTCTCCCAGAATATGTAGTAGTGTAGTGCATGTTAGTGTAAGTGTGTGTGTAAGGAGAGAGGATAGGACAAGGAAGAGGAAGGAAAGACCGCGCGCGGTCCGTGGCCCGTTTTGTAGGGTACTGCTCTGTCATTCGCCTGGTGTTGATCGGAGAAACCACGGAAAACTACCAATCAGAGCAGCCGGCCGCTAGAATTATCCTCCAGACAGCGTCTGAATTCGACCTGGCTGAAAAGCCAGTGTCGAAAATCCTGCGGCCGTCAGGACTCGAATCTAGGACCTCCCGGTTAGAAGCGCTGCTGTGACATCAGTTGATGCACTGAGCTACCGCTACAGGTACTACGAGTGATGAATTGAAACTTAATTTTGCAACAAAATAAGCATTCCCAAACAACCGGCCACCGTTATTCAACAGGGTATTTTTGTCTTGTAATATGGGACGGTTCTTTCTAATATAAGTTTTAATTCGTGTAACATCTGTGCTTGTTATTGAACGTGTTTATTTTTTAAAATTCACTTTAAAGTAAATATTTGTTATCTGTAGTACATCATTGTGTGCTTGTCATCTCACATGGTTAAATATATAAAATCTCCGGATTGCCACTCACACATGTCCTAGCTAACATTATTCATTTGAGGATTTAATTTTAGGTAATACTGCAAAATCAGTAACTAATTATAATACGAGCTTTTTAAATGTTGAGAGCTTAATTTTGTTGCCTCGTTGATTGATGCTAGCCAAGGTGCCTGCCTTGTACGCCTGTTGGGAAATATTGTCACAAACACAAAATTCTTGTCACAAACAGACATAGCGCTTTCTTCCTACACAACAATTGTAGCAGTTACAGATGTGCACATATTTCTCGAAGATAAACTTTAATTCAGGAAGTTGTAATTAATTCCAATGCATGTTCCATCATTTCAGAAACGAAAAGGGCTACCTACACTATGCTGGCGACGTCGCATGTGCTGCTGGCGGCGTGGCTGGTGGCGGTGGTTGCGAGCAAGGCCCTGGTGGCGCGAATGGACAACATCACTGCAAGCAACGCTCTCATTTCAGCCTCAAAGCATGGTTACGCTAAATCAGTGCGCCAGCTTTTGAAATCGAATGCAAATGTAAACATATCGGACAATAACGGGAGTACACCCTTAATAGAATCTTCACTGAATGGCCATATCAAAGTCGTGCGGCTGCTCTTGGCTGCGAATGCAGATGTAAATGCAAGAAACAAAAAAGGACAAACGGCTCTTCTTTTCGCGTCATGGAAAGGTCACGTCAATGTAGTGCGAGATCTTTTGAAATCGAATGCGAATGTAAACATATCGGACAACGACGGATATACAGCCTTAATAGTAGCTTCAGAGTTTGGACATTCGAAAGTAGTGCGTCTGCTCTTGGCTGCAAATGCGGATGTGAATGCAAGAAACTTTCTTGGAAGAACCGCTCTCGTGAATGCCGCCTGGAATAGTCACGTCAATGTAATGCGCGAGCTCTTAAAGGCGAACCCTGATGTAAATATTCCGGACAATGGTTTATATACAGCGTTAATTTACGCTTCGTCGTTTGGTCGTTTGGACGAAGTGCGATTGCTCTTGAATGCGAAAGCAAATGTGAATGCAAGAAGCTTTCTTGGAAAAACCGCTCTAGATTATGCTACCGAATACAAACACGAGGACATACGAAACGAGCTACTAAAACATAAGGCTGTTTAAATGGGCGAACGATAACGTCGACAGCCCCTCGTGCAGAAGGATTCGGATTCGTATTTTACGTATTTTTCAATGTTTATATGTAATAAATGTAAGTACATTTGTTCAAATTACTTTCCTAAAGCACATTTTTTTCTGTCATTGATGCTTGAGTAAAAATATATATAGCCTTCACAATAAATATTACTAAACATTCTTATATACGTGTTTAGCAATAGTTTAAGAATACAGTTCTATTAGAAAGTTATAGCGTTAAACTTTGCACTAATGTTCGAATATATAAAACATCAATAATTCTACATAGTAACAGGTGCATCAAAATAATTTCATTTCTGTATTTGTTTCTGTGTTTATTTTGTAAAAAATGTATTCCAAAATAGGAATAATATATATTCATTAAAAATACAAAGATATCATGGTTTTCTACAGAAATATATAGAAGTCCTCGGATCTCACAGAATTGCTTAGAACATACGCCCCTCGACAACTTAGCACGTTATTGTGTTAAGGTGAAGTTTTATCCTTTGTATTATAATTAACATAATTATTATAATTATAATAATGAATAATAGTATTTGAATAGTAAGATAAAAGCACTTCAATTTTCATGGGAAATACCCACAACTCTCGTCGCGTACGGACACAACACGCCTGTCAGCACCTGCCAGGGAACTAGTTGCCTACAATATGGCAGCCTTCAATTTGTAAACCTACACTAGTGCTACATGTGCATCTAGGTAATACTATCCAATATCTTTGGTGAAGACATGCCTAGCAATTGCTTAGTGACGTCACAAGCGTACGGTCACAATCTTCTTTTTTTTAATTTATTTTCTTTCGGATAGAAAAATACAAAGATCAGTGTTAATACACTCTACACTTGTTACAGTTGCTTATATATACTTACAATTAACTTACAATAATCTTACAAATAATATTAAAATATAACTTACATGATGACTAGGGTGATCTTTGCGCAATATTTCTAGGGTCACAGTCTACTAGATCTATAGGGGGCTGTGATAGGATTCGAATAGCTTAGGCGGTGAGCCGCAGTATTATATTTTACGATCGTATTTCCGAGTTTCATTCTTACAATTTGCTGACATAACTACCCTTCACTCGTGCCTTGCAAAGAAAATATTGCCTTCTCTCTAGAAACGCTTTGCTAAGAATTGTATGTTGATAACTGCAACGAAGATAACTGACATGCTTCTGAAGTTTAAGGGAACACAAGTGGGAACCAAAACTTATTTACATGATTGCAGCAAATAGATTTGTAACAAAAATGAGATAAGTAGTACAACACATTGTCAAAGAACAAATAAAATTTATTCCATTAAAATTTACACTATTACTGTAATTCACATTATTTTAGGTATGCAATGATAATTTTCAATTTTTTATTTTTCCTGTAAGATATGAAAATATTTATGTGCAGGTTTGAAATAATAAATTATTTGAACAATTATCAGGCTTATATATAGTAATAACAAAATACAAAACAAAACTCGAGGGCTGGATTTATAATTCCCTCCTCATCGAGGCACACAATGTGTGTAAGGCATTGTGTGTAAAATGCCAGCTGAAAACATTAAGTCGATACATTGAAAACATATCTTGTAGCTCACGTGTGAACGACAAAATACAACACAACAATAATAAATACAATATTAAGTAGAAATAAAATACATAACCTCAGTAAATCACAGGGTAAACAAGGGTTTACAAAGCTTCCCTCAAAAGTCTAGCTGTCTTAATGCAATTTTGCGTTTCAAATCGGCAATCGTATGCTCCATTGAAAATGAACAATACGCAGTTAGCTGATGGTAAGGTAACAAAATTTCTAGGTCTCTCAATTCAATCAAACCTTAAATGGAATGTACATATAACAGAACCGCCTGAGATATGGCATACTATTCTGGGGAAGCTCATCCTTCAGTGCCTAGACATTTAGATTGCGAAAGAAAATTATCCGAATAATGAAAAGATGCCATGCACGTGATCCCTGCAAGCCTCTTTTCATTGAGCTTGGAATCTTACCATTGCCTTGCCTATTTATTTACGAATCTGTAGTATTTGTCAAAACTGACTTAACGGTGGGAACATATTTTCATATAATACTGATATTTACAGTTACATCACTCGACGTAGAAATCATGTTCATCCAATGTCAATATCAACAGCTCACTACAACAAATCCGCATACAATACATGTACGTTACTTTGCCGCATTGCCAGATGAAATTAAACAATTAAAATTGGTACACAACTTTACGTTAAAAGTAAAATCGTTTCTGCTAAAAAACTGTTTCTATACAATTAGAGACTATACTGATCGTCAAAAAGAAAAATAATGTTTACTTTTACAAAACCAAGGTATGGCATCATGAATTAGTTTACATTTGCATTGTATAATTTTAAAAAATGTCCGTAACAAGTAATGTACTTCAGCTTCCGGGTCAATGACCCCTATCTCGATCGGGTTTTTCTCCAGTTTCCCTCATCCATTGAGCAAATGCTAAAATGGCCCCTTGATTTGTTTCTGGACGTAAATGTAATTTCACTATGTGCACGTACACTCTACGCAGACGCAAGCGATCCAAAACTGTCGCGGTGAGAGTATAAAGAGGCGTTCATTCTAAATGGCAAAATATAGGCTGCAGCTCTTCTTTCACATCGGGAGCTCAAGCGCATTTTACGCTGACGCAAGCTATTCAAAACTGTCGCGGTGAGAGTATATAGAGGAGTTCAATCTAAATGGAAAATATAGGCTGCTGGTCTTACTTCACAACGCCGTCTTATGCGCACTCTACGCTTACGTGAGCGATCCAAAAGTGTCGTGGTGAGCGAATAAAGAGGGGTTCATTCTAAATGGAAAAATATAAACTTCAGCTCTTACTTCACAACGCCTTCTTATGCGCACTCTACGCTTACGTGAGCGATCCAAAAGTGTCGTGGTGAGCGAATAAAGAGGGGTTCATTCTAAATGGAAAAATATAAACTTCAGCTCTTACTTCACAACGCCTTCTTATGCGCACTCTACGCTTACGTGAGCGATCCAAAAGTGTCGTGGTGAGCGAATAAAGAGGGGTTCATTCTAAATGGAAAAATATAAACTTCAGCTCTTACTTCACAACGCCTTCTTATGCGCACTCTACGCTTACGTGAGCGATCCAAAAGTGTCGTGGTGAGCGAATAAAGAGGGGTTCATTCTAAATGGAAAAATATAAACTTCAGCTCTTACTTCACAACGCCGTCTTATGCGCACTCTACCCTTACGTGACCGATCCAAATGTGTCGTGGTGAGAGAATAAAGAGGGGTTCATTCTAAATGGAAAAATATAGGCTGCAGCTCTTACTTTACAACGCGGTCTCATGCGCAGTCTGTGCTCATGCCTCGCGATCGTCAAACTGACGCGATGAAACTGTATATAAATAAAGATTATAGTATGTACAATATGAGTTTAACTGCAAAAATTACGTGTTATATAAATTTACAATTTTGCCAATTTCTCGACTCGTAATGTTAACTTCTTTACAGTTGTTTATAAACCAGTATAATGTGGTATGTTCGCTTCACCGTAAGTTTTCATTAGAAGTCTGCAGTCGGTGCTATAAACCAATTATCTCATCTAAAACGTCCTGAGCTGCATACTAAAATTGTGCCTATGACTTAACTGGGCACGCTCTACCTCACTAGCTATCACGCTTCTTGCGTTGCCTCAACTTGCTGTCTAGCGTCGTTTCTAATTATCGGCGACGCCATGCTCGTGACTAACCTCAGAGCTCTCCTTACGGCGGCTTCATTATAGGAGTAGCGAACCTTGTAATCGCGACCTACCCTATCGCACGCAGGACAATTGTCTACTACAGAAACTTATTTATAATTGAATTGAATGTGCCTTATTTTACGTGGCGAGACTCAGGCCATGAGGCCTGCTCTTCCGTCTGACCACGCAAATTTCGTTACACTCCTTTCACCAATCATGGGAGAAAGAAGGTATTACTTGGGCGACGAAACAGGCGATTTGAATTTAGCTCAGAGGCATCATTTAGGCTTGAGGATCTTTTACATGCAGTAAATCTACTAACATGGGACAGCCGGCTTTACTTCCCCTCCGAAGGAAAGCGTACGAAGGAGTTTTTCGCCCTTAAAAATCCACGGCTTCGATCGGGTTGAACCCGCAAACTTGGGTATGAGAGTCCGATACGCTAACCACTACACCATCGCCGCCGCCAACGCTCTCACTCACCAAGACCCTTACTAATGCACTAACTATCACGATTCTCTACTTGCCCTAAACCGAGGACGGCAGGTTACCTGATGTCACTGCAGCGCCTCTGACCTGGAGGTCCTGGGTTCGAGTCCTGGCGGTGGCAGAATTTTCGTCACTAGTATTTCAGCTAGGTCGAATTCCGTCGCTGTCTGGAGGAGAATTCTTGCGGCCGGCTGCTCCGATCGATATTTTTTCGTGGTTTCTCCAATCAACACCAGGCGAATGCCGGAGCAATGCCCTACCAAACGGGCTATGGACCGCGCGCGATATTTCTTCCACTTCCTTATCCTATTGTCTCCATTTACACATACACACTTACACTAACATGCACTACACTACATCATATTCCGGAAGATCGGTAGCGAGCTTACAGCTTGTCCCAGTTGGGGCGGTGCCCCGCTGGTGGGGGAGTCCTGGTTAGGGGGAAATTCCGCTAGACGACGGTAGGTCGGCGCCGGATCTCACCATCCAGGAAGGGAAGATTACTACCATCTCTCTTGCGAAAACATGCACTACACTTACGGGACTAACAACTTAATCTGTTGACGCGCCCGGAATTACTCAGCAACCAACTTGACCCAACTTGCTATCCAGTGCTCGCCGCCCCTATAATAGAAGCCGCTATTTTATGCCCGAGACTCCCTCACAGCTCCCGTTACGGTGGTCAATTTGTAGGAGTGACGAGCCTTGGATGTACAAGCTGCCTTACCGTAAAACACGGTGATTTGTCGAAAACAATCCGTATTTTGAGACCATATGAAATGTCATACAAGGGGATAGAGCAAACAAAGCTCAACAAATCTAAGACAGGTTGTTCACTGTATGACTGGCATGTCCGCTTGGGACGTTTAAACATTAAAGCCCTCCGGGAAGCTTTGAAGAATGGTACATTATGCGGAATGCAAGTTGATGATCCCAATTCTTCTTTCAACTGTAGTACCTGCTTAGAAGCTAAGACGACTCGAAAGCCATTTACAGGGAAATCAGTTAGAAAGACGTCAATTGGAGAATTAATTCACAGTGATGTCTGCGGTCCAATGCGAGTGTTATCGAATGGCGGTGCACGATACATCGTCACTTTCATAGATGATGCAAGTCGATGGTGCGAGGTAGCAGTTATTAAACACAAGAATCAAGTATTTAATAAATTCAAGGAATTTGTGCAAATGATGCAAACTCAAAAAGGCATAAAAATTAAAGCATTCCAATATGACAATGTGACAGAATATTTAAATAGAGAGTTCGAAGATGTTTTGAGAAACGCCGGAATCAAACATCAACTCACCGTTCCCGGGAACCCAGAGCTAAATGGGATAGCAGAAAGGAAGAATCGTACGCTGATGGAAACGGCGAGATGTTTTTTGATACAATCGGGTCTTCCAGACAGCTTTTGGGCCGAAGCTGTCACTACCGCGAACTACGTGAGGAACAGATGTCCAAGTAATTCGTTAAATGGACGTACGCCGTATGAAGCATGGACAGGGATTGTTCCGAACGTAAGTAACTTACAAGTCTTCGGATGTGATGTATACATTCTAAATAGATCTGTGAACATCGGGAAATTAGATCCACGAGGAAAAGCCGGAAAATTTTTGGGCCACGATGACAGATCGAAGGGGGTACGAGTATATGTTCCCGAGTGGCGAAAAGTTGTAGTGTCACGTGATGTTAAATTTTTAAGTAATATTAGCCGAAGGAAAGATGTTCAAAACGTGACGTTCTATCCTACTCATACATTTCCCTACAATGCACGAGCACGCAAAGATTCAAGTTGCGACGATCAGGATATTCATGTGACTTCCTACGAAATTCTTTTGAAATTAAAGATTTTGGTGAGGCCAAATATTGTTTAGGAATTGAATTTTCTAGAAATAATCGATGTATATCGTAAAATAAGAAGAAATATATCAACGATATAGTGTGACGGTTCGGCATGTCGGAGTGCAAGCCCGTCGCTTCTCCTATTGAATCTGGTTCCAAACTCGGAGAGTCGATCGGATGGTAAGAAAATGACGGGGAGAAACCACCGTACCGACAACTTATAGGTGCACTTATGTACTTGGTAGTGGCGACTCGCCCTGATATATCTCATAGCGTTAGTGTATTAAGCCAATACAATGAAAATTTTGAGAAAATTCATTGGCAAGCAGCAAAAAGGGTACTGAGATATTTGAAGGGTACTATCGATCTACGTATTACCTACGAACCCGGTAAGGAGACTAAAAATCTCATTGGGTTTGTAGATGCCGATTGGGCCTCATGTATTCAAGATCGCAGATCTTTTACAGGATTTGTTTTCACAATGACATGAGGACCCGTATCCTGGGAATCGAGGAAGCAGCGAACTGTTGCGTTGTCATCGACTGAGGCTGAATACATGTCACTTAGCGAGGCAACCAAGGAGGCAATGTACTTAAATCGTTTGGCTAGGAAATAGGCGCCGTGATGTCTTCCTCAATTCATTCCCCGATAAAGTTGATGAACGATAATATTGGTGCACAGAAGCTAGCAAAATATCCTGTTTTCCATTCGAGAACGAAACATATTGACATTCGTCATCACTTCGTTAGAGAGGCGTTATTGTCTGGAGAAATATAATTAATCTACAGGTCGACAGACCAAATGCCAGCCGACATGTTAACGAAATTCTTAACGAAACCGAAACTGTGGAGTTTCTTGCAACGTATCGGTATCAAATAGCATTGGGATACATAACTGAAACTATGGAATTGTTTGCAACGCATTGATTTCAAGACACAACGAGGTCTACAGCCGTTCGGTCCTCGAGGGGGGCTGTTGAGGGGGGCTGTATACTACTCAGACCTTACACTGCGATGACTATGCTGCTGCTGTTGTGTAGACACGGTTGGGATGGTGACCGTGAATGTTTATTGTTTTTACTGTATGTGGCTAAGAGGCCTTGCCTTGCTATGTAATGAATTCAAGTCGTTTATTAAAGTATTCAAATTACTTAATTCAGTTTAATTTTTTTCGTGATTCACCACTGCTATTCTCAACAGAAAATAAAACACGAAGTGAGATATATATTTAATGTATCATTGTTTGATGAATACCTAGACTTTCGAGTCGTAATAAAATTTTGCGTCATTTTATTATAAAGAGTATATAAAAATGAGTCCATTGGACTCACCTTAGGCTTTCTAGGGTTAAACATGCGAATCATGAATGTGGATTTTCCCAGCTCCGGGAAGGGAATGCAGAATCGGCGTGGGATTCTTCTTCCTAGGTGAAGTCCATTTGCAGTGACGTTTGAAGCGAGATGACCATTTTTTGACAATTTCCTCTGTAGATGTAGAGAGGTATTATTAACTAAATTATTAGTTAAGAAAATACAAACATAAAAAGTTTTAACTTCAAAAAGTAACTTCCAAACTTTGTGACTATATCTGCATATCAACACGCAGATCATCTTGTAACTTTTTGATGCCCTTAAATAAATTGAAAAGAAGAACTTGTGAAGTATTTAAAAATTATGTCTATTTGTGTGTGACCCCTGCTCCTTTACTGTAAGGTACGTGACAACTGACTGTTCACGAAACCACATCACAAGAAGCTACGTGCCACGTAAACTTTCACGCGCGAAGTAAGTGGCAGCCGCCAGTTTGAATGGAAATCAAAATTAAGTCCGAAGGAAATCAAAATTATTCTCGGAAACGAGAATTTTCATTGCAAAATGACGGTAAGTTGGTGCCAGATCTCGCCATTCAGTGTGGCAAGACCAGTGCCACCTCCTCAGAAAAAAATCCAATACACTAACGGGGATAATGACCTTAGCAGTTGACGCGCCCGGAATCACTAACAATCATTTCAAAATACGTTGATACTGTCTTACCTCACAGCTAAGAAATGTGACACGATTTTTTCATATCTTGCAAAACGGGTGGTCACCCACACACCCACCCACCCACCCACACCCACACCCACCCACCCACACCCACACCCACACCCACACACACACACTAAGATTCTGCACACTACCACATATTCCTGGAGATCGGTCGGGAGCTTAGAGCTTGTCCCGGCTGGGGCGGTATCCAGCTGATGGGAGAGTCCTGGTTAGGGGAAACCCCACTAGCCGACGGTAGGTCGGCGCTGGATCTCGCCATCCAGCGGGGAAAGATCACCGCACTTCTCCCGAGCAAAAAACATGCACTACAATAACGGAACCAATGAAATAAGCTGTTGACATGCCCGACTGATTGATTTTTTCGTGTTTCCGGGCGCGTCAAATGCTTTGGTCATTATTCCCGTTAGTGTAGTGCCTGTTTATTCTCGGGATATGGGGTATTGTAGTGCATGTTAGTGTAAGTGTGTGTGTAAAGGGGAGAGGATAGGACAAGGAATGGGAAGGAGGGATCGCGCGTGGTCCGTGGCCCGTTTGGTAGGGTACTGCTCCGGCTTGCGCCTGGTGTTGATAGGAGAAACCACGGAAAACTACCGATCAGGGCAGCCGGCCGCTAGAATTCTCCTCCAGACAGCGACTCAATTCGACCTAGCTGAAAAGCTAGTGTCGAAAATCCTGCCGCCGTCAGGACTCGAACCTAGCACCTCCCGGTCAGAGGCGCTGCAGTAGCATCAGTTGATGCACTGAGTTACCGCTCACGGTTAAATTATGACCAAGATTGTGTTAAATCGCACTCAAAAATTGGAGGATTATATTTAAAACTCAATTTAAAAAATACTTCACGTTGACCTAGGAATGAAACCTACGTTTCTGAAATTTCGCAGAGTTTATATCGAGTACAAACGAGGAGTTCAAGAGTGTGAAACAATTGGTGATTTGGGTTGCACTAATCCAATTGCAATAATTTTTACGGCAAGCGATTAGATTTATTGGCAATTATATTTTTCACATTCAGCGGTAAATGAATCTTTGCATTAATTTTTCTATCACTGAGCTTCCGAACGAGAATCCTTGCAAATTTCCAGAACATTTAACTCTTCCACAGCACAACTTGCCATTGAGAGAAAAGATCATTGGCACTATTGCTCTATGCAACCGTTTCTACGCAATGAGGTTTGCCATACAAGACACACATAATCGGTTTCCTGGCTAGTCGATAAATAAATAGCAACACTAGTCGTACTAATGAATTGAAGAAATAAAAATAAATAATATGGTTTCAATTTACGTTCGCCATAAAAATGCATGATTCGGCATTATTGATGTGTTAATGTATGTGCATATTTATAATGTGTTTATTTATGTGCTAATAACACTTAAAAGAATTAAGGTATGGAAACGTGAGTTTTGAGGTCGGTTTAAAATAAACACGAAAGTTTGAAATCATAAGAGCAGCCATTGTTAGTATACACAAATTTTCACCATATTGCCATAGGACAGAAATTTTCACAATTTGTTGCAACTTAATCATTCATTATTACTATTCGATGCAAGGGGTTTCTTAGCGATCATTGAGCGCTCCGGAGTAATCCTCCATAATCATCATCAACTGCCTTTAAAGCTGGCTGACACACTGTAGCAGAACACAAAAAAAATAGCGCATAATTTTAGACTAATTAAATGCCGTATTCCCAAATTTTAGGTTATCGTAGTTTTCTCAAAAATGAATGTTCAGCCAGATTTAGAATGAAACTAGCTGACAAAAAATCAAAAATTAAACTTAGAACAAAACTACTTGTACACAAAAAATGGTAAATTGTAGGACCAACAATCATAATAATATTATTAATAAATATTAATATTTACTTTTGTAAAAAAATAATAATAAATTGCAACACCATTCAACTCGGAACAGACCATTAAACTTGTAATAATTTTGAAATTGAAACAAAATAAAAAATTAAATGTAGAACAAAACTACTGATACACGAATTATAATATAATTATGGACTCAACTCAGTTACTAATATTATTAATTATTAGTATATATTATTATAGCTCTTCAATTAAGTGCTCGTCAACTTTACAAAAAAAATGTTGCAACAAAACAACCCAACCGATCGCACCCCAAACCAACGCACTTCCTCCCGGCATTCAGAGCCTAATAATTTTTAAACTAGACGACAGAACACAGTTTTATTACAATATATTATACGTATTATTATATATTACTTGTTATATAGCCGCTGAAATTAGTGCTCGTCAAGTTTAGCAAAGACTGTTGTAAAAATTCAACCTTACCGCTCAAGAAATAGTAATATTACCCTTTATATCTCGTATGGACGAAACATTCAAGGCCATTGGATGTTGAAAATTCTTTAACGGGATCATACATTAGTAGCTACTAAGATTTATTTGTATGTGCAATGTCAGACACTTTAAAAGCCTATTTGAAGGAAGCATTGCATGACAAGTTTTCAACCTGAAAAACTTTTCAAACAGTCCGCAGAGTCGGCGACGCCACATTTCATTAGTTATTTACTAAAAGACTTACAACGCAATACTGTTATTATTATTCTCTGAAATGCAGTCTTGTATAATATCAACTTGCTCTTTTCCTCCGACCTTTGACGAGGCCTTGATGCATAGATCTCAGAAGATTAAGAGGTCACACATGATTAAGTATCCTGATACAAAAATTGTTTAAACATCTACTTAGCTGTGCGTCTGTGCAGGCGCCTTATTCCAGCTGCAAGTGACATCGCCACTGTAAATTTTGCTCTCTTACGAACACACGTACTTTTACCTGAAATCTCTGTGTAGCAGCTCTGTAATAGAGAAGCGATGTCGATGACGATGATTTGAAAACAACGATGTTTTTATATAAATTGTCAATGAATTGTCAATAAGGAAAATTAAGTACATTTTCCCCGAGGCCAGCTTTACTCAGGCCTCAATGCATACGTCAATGTTTTGAGTCATGTGATCACGGTAGTCGAAGGTCGGGTGGCCTCGCCAAACGTGGTTGGTTTTGGGATACAAGTGGAGAAAATTTGGCCTACAAATTGCGCATCTGTCTTCAATGTACAATAATTGAGATTTAGTAAACTTGCATGGAACTTTTTTTAATATTACTGGAAATTATTTCTTTTTTATATCACAAATATTGTGATTTTCATCAAAAGTAGCAAAGCAACAAATAGGAAAGCCTTAATTGAAAATATCTTAATTGAAAAAAACATTTGTGGTTATTCATTCACTACAGATATTTCTAGGAAGTCATTCTTTAAGTAAACTTTATTGACAACTTATAAGCATACTATGTAAAGCATGAAGGTATTGGGATACAGTTTGGTATAAAATAAGTGAAACTACATTACTTATACTTTTTTATTTTATTATTTGCATTTTTTGGCTGAATTGAATTAATTTTCATTTTTAAATTTTACATAATTTTTTAAGATGTTGCGTCAGCATGTTGATAACATATTACATAAAACAACATTAAATGTAACGTTACAGTCACATTTCTCAGACAGTGAGTGACAAGCCAATTTTATTTAACTGAATGGTTGATAATTTGTGTAGTAGATAAACTGTTGCCCAAAACTTACAAACGATGCTTTATTTCTTTTAAATATCGTGCTGATTATTTTCCAAGTAAATCCCATGCACAAAACAACAACTTCAGTTGGAAAAAATAATCGTCCCCGGTCCAATTCATTAATTAATACATGCATATACTTATATCCTGTGTTTATTAAGACCTCCGGGTCCACATGCACTTGTTTCTTAAGTTGTAACCAAGCTAAACAAATCATACACTTCTGCTTTTGTAGTTACTTTTTTTCCTATATTAAAATTGAAAAAATAGCCTCTGGAACACTGGTTTTCAAACTAAAGTTTTCTTGAATCACAAACTGAAAATCAGATATGTCAATGGGGCCGGCATATTCACTCATTTCTTTTAGTTGCCAACTTCTAAGAGGAATATTTCCTGATTTGTAACATAACAGATTATTTCTAAATCTGAGCTTTCTCACTCTTTCTAAAAGCTGAACAGAGTTTATGTAATAATTGTCTCCTGACATCTGGCGATAGGCACAAAAATGAGCTTCAAGTGCATCAGTTTGGAACTTTTTCAATAACATATACTCGGGCTTATATTTTAAAACTAAATAGTAAAGCAGTTTCGTGAAGGCATTGCAAGTAGTAATAATAGACTGAAAGGTCTGAGCAGATAAACTTTCACTATTCGAAACAGTTTGTTCCCAATTCTTTACCTAAACACCATTTCCTTTAAGTATTCAATGTGGAAAGCATTCTCTGATTTGAATGAACTAATTTGATTTAATGAACTGATTTAACTAAAAGGACTTAATATGCCTGTAACAAGTAATGTACTTCAGCTTCCGGATCAATGTCCCCCTTCTCGATCTGGTTTTTGTCCAGTTTCCCTAATCCATTGATGGCCTCCATGGATCCCATGGCTCCTTGATTTGCTTCTGGACGTAAATGTAGCTTCACTATGCGCACGTTTTGTTGAGATTCCCTTTTGCTTGTAGTGGTAGTAGAGCGTAGGGTGAGTTTCTGCAGTTCATTTACCGTTACAAAAGTTTTCTATGACTCGGAAACGAAAATATCTAGTTTTTGAAAAGTTAATCTCCCGCTTTTTGAAATTTATTATTATCAATTTTATTATTATTATTATCAATTTTATTATTATTATTATTATTATTATTATTATTATTATTATTATTATTATTATTATATTATTTCATCTTTCAACTATTAATAGTTAAATTGTTGGGAAGGGATTCTGAAACTCAAAGAAGCGTGCGCAGATGATTTTCTCCCCCATACGTCTCATTGAGTTTTCTTTACTGTTTTTGACTAAATAAATATCTAAATATCTAACTGCTTCACGGTACTGATCATTAAATAGTCTATCTTCATGCAGACTTTTACAATTAACAATTTTTCACCATTTGCAAAAAAAACATCCAAAAACATGCAAGTGTCATCAACATTATGAAATAAATTTGGTTTTCTGCAGCAATACAATGTAATGCTCCAATGCTTCTTTCATTAAATATCTTTCATGGAAGTTGCACATTTTGCCTGTGAATTTTTGATGGATTAACTGCTTTCTCTATTAGTACATGTTCGTATTTCACAAGGGACTGTTTTTCTAAATGATACAAAATTTCAAAATTTCAAAATTTTTAAAATTTCCCTTGTGAACTTTACTATGATTTTCAAAATGTAGAAACGAAATTGGCCCATCTTTCTTGGTAATCCAGTTATTTCTAACGCATTTCATAATATGTACACAATCAAAAATTAAAAAGAACAATCCTTGTATTATCTAGTGGATGGAATAAAAGGTTCTAAAATATTACGTGAAGACAACAGTTCAAAACACTTCCTGTTTACAGGATTGTTGTCTGAAATGAATGCAATAACTTGGAAACCAATAGTTTCTACTTCTTTTAAGACCGTCATTATCAACTAAAAGAGAAACATGAAAGGTTATTCTCTCTCATTTTTATGCATCATAATGCGAAAAATAAACGATAGGTATAGAAAAAGGAAAACATTTTATGAACGAAGACAGTATACTGTGACTTTATACTCAGGCTGGGTGTGAAATGTTCATGGAATTGGGGCTCTCCCTTTTGAAGATTTTTGTAAAAAAAATAACACCAAGTCGTAGTCACATAACATTTATAATTGGACGTTTCCTTGAGCATTTACCAAGAAACAGATTGCCATTCTATACGCACCCATAACAAAAAGAACAAACATTGTAACAAACATTAAAAAAAATATCCCAAGAAAAAAGAAAGGTTTCCTCAATTATAAACAAAACTTTGTTTTGTTCTGGAAACAATCATTTTATCCATTTACTATTTTTTCTTATGACTAAAGCAAGAATTGAACATTAGCACTAATCAGACTTCAAAAAGTAAAGAATGACATGACAGTGATGTAATGTTTAATCAATATTATAACATTCCTTATTGCACTATCAAACTGGTGCTTAAGCATTAAAAACACAAATTGAATTATTAATTTTTAAGTGCAGCTTTCATTGCAGGTTATTTTTCTGCTAAATGACCCTTAAAGTACATCTCACCTTGAGGACAAAAATTAAACAAGTGTCTGTCTCTTCAGAACACAGTTCAGTCTCCGTGTCAACACCACAGAGACATTTAAACTAGAAAAAAACTACAAATGACAAACGCATGTTATCACCTCAGAGATCAACATGAACCTATTCGTAAAATTACAAGTGTTTAAATGTTGGGCTGAAATAAATGTAGAAATGTAACACATTCTGACTTTTATATCATACTAAAGCTTCTACATGATCAGTGCAACATGATAAATCATCTAGTCTTGTACACTTTAAGAGAATGAAACAAGCAAAGATGAAGCATAAATATGAATGTCTCATAACATAACATTCTTAATTTTAATCAATGCATAATTTTCAATACATTAAAGTAACATAATAAATATAATAACATTCTGTAATAACCTTGTTTTGTTCGGAAGAAAATGGTATGCACCACGATTCGTCCAACAAGACTGCCCTACCCCGAGCTTTCAAATTGGGAAGGCTGCGCACACTTTGTTGCAGATCGCCTGGTCTACGTGCCATTGCACAAGCCAACTCGGTTTGTAAGTGGCAGCATCTGCGTATCAAAAATAAACAAAAGTATTGTAGTGACTATTACATCAGCACTGAAATAAGCTTCTTGCACTCTGTCTTCTTTTAAACATCTCTATTGAATGTATATAGTTTCAATTTAACAGAAGCTGTGTCTTTCCAACACAGTACATTCTATCAACAGAAGCACTGATCACAATCTATAATGTATAAACAAAATGTACAGTACAAATACCTCTTTTCTCAAGATAACCTCACTCCACGACGACTGACCAACGACAAAAATCTCTCGCCTCCCTCCTCCTGCCCCCGTGACGTCACAACGGGCGGTAGGGAGACCCCCCCTACCTCCTCTACCTACCCCACTTGCTGGAGAAGCTTGTGACGTCAGCGGCGGCGGCGGCGAA
>BLKR01007462.1:0-37143 GCA_011170035.1 Teleogryllus occipitalis | reverse complement strand
AATTATTGTGAATTACGGTTCATTTACTGTTATTCACATTATAGTAAACCCTTGCGCCTTAAAATGACTAAGTGTGAAAACTGGAAAGTAATTTTTGTCCACAAATGTAGAATATTATTTTTGTCAAATTTAATTTGCCAAATTTGTTAGTTGTTCTTCATTTTTAAGTTAATTTTCTAAATGAATACATTAATATATACGGCCAATTTCCTATTTAATCCCTACCCTCAGTATTGAAACGTTACTACATCAGTTTTCGTAAAATCGGCTCTTTTGACATCGATGGATTGAGCGTTATATTATTGACATCAATGTCTTAATTTGCAACATCGATGTTTCGATAGCTATGTCGCATCTCTAGTGAAGGGTAGACTTCCCGCCGAGCACCGCTGTATGTCGCATGCATAGCTAAGGAGCTTCGAACGGTGCAACATGAGGTAGTTTATTAAAGTTTAATCACAGAATTTAATACTTACGAAAGGAAATAAAAATTAGTTCTCAAGACAATTAAGGTTTCTCTCCCCTGAAGCGTAGGACAGTCTAATTCAGAACTGCCGAAAATAGTGGCCTTAGGGCCATCGCAGAGGTCAACTGCGGGGAATGAAGTTGCTACTCAGGCCACACCCAACACTGCAATCTCAGTTCTGAGATGAATAGGAACCGAAATCACGATTTGTGTTGGGATTCCTGGGTGTCCTCTAGAACAAACTGAAAGAGAATGTACTGGAAATTCTGCAAACAAAACCAGATAGAAACCGAGACAATCTCTGTTGAGTAGAAATATTAAAACCCTCACGTACACTATTGGGTAGGAGAGTGAAAGAGAAAGAGCACGGAGCGCGGAGACAGGGACAGAGACAGGGAGACTGGGAGAGACAGAGAGAGAAAGAGAGGGAGAGAGACAGAAAGGGAGAAAGCCAAAGAGACTGAGAGATACAGAAAGGGAGAAAGAAGATACAGAAGGGATAAAGACAGAGAGAAAGGGAGAGAGAGAGAAAGAGAGAGAGAGAGAGGGAGAGAGGAGAGCAGAGGGGCAGGAGAACAGATGGGAAGGAGGAGAGAGTCAGAGGACAGTATAATGCAAAAATGCCCAAAATAATGACCTTAGGGCCATCACAGAGGGCAACTGCGGAGAAAGAAGTTGCTCCCCCGGCCCCGCCCAACACTGCAATCTCAGTTCTGAGACGAATAGGTTCGGAGAAGAAATGTGTTGTTTGCAAACAAGACAGTACCATCTACAATCCAGCCACATTGGATGGAGTGTTGAGAGTTGTCTTTATTATTCGGTTAAAACATAAGTGGAATTGATAAGAGTCGCGGCTCTCCAATCAGGAAATTCAATTTTAAAATTCATGTGGTAACGAATGTCCCGATTGGATATCCGCGTCCCAGATGATCGAACGTCACTTCCTCTTATATTTTAATCGGGAAATACGAACTGAGTTTTTCAGAAGATATATGAAATATCGGCCCTGGCCCGGTAGGTTGCCTGCGCGTGGCCCTAGGGCCACTGCTTTGGGCAAGCCTGCCCTATAGAGAATGCTGTACATAAAAGTTACTCTAAGAAAGGACGAGTGTGACCGGTCGAGAAAAAAATGAAAGATATGTTGGGTGATGGTATTGTAAGATGTAGCGTGGAAGCCTTTTTCACGTGAGCCAACTATAGACGAACGTATTAACGAATTGAGCGCATTGACATAACCGCCAGTTATGTTCCCAACAGTGGCCAAGCAAGAGCTGTCAAAGCGGTACCTTCTTAAGCTTATGCTAACATTTTAATATATATTTCTGAACAGAAAATGGATAGAAAAGCGACGTTCATTTCTACGAGGTAGTGTTTCGGTATCGAAAATGGATGAACGATGTTCAGCGTTTTATAGGTCATTTTGTTTGAAGATCAAACAATTGAACATCATATCTATAGGTACACATTAAATTAGATTATTTTAGGGCTGAGCACAAAACGAGACATTACAACGTAGTACATGCTTTGTTTCTCACCACACTAATCACCGCACATTACAATTTAACTCATTAGAACGCTCTCAAAACTGCACAAAAGGACCAAATCGCACCACACGCATAGCAAATGTGAGAAAGTTTCGGAACGTGTCGCCAGGAGCGCGGAAGTCAAGATGATGAAAGATGATGAAAAATGAAGCTTGGGTCAATCTACTGCACACATTTCATCCCGTATGGTTCTGTATCGACGAAAAATGATGAAAAAAATGTCCGTGAAAAACAGACTTTAACGAGTAATTTCTCTGTATCACACAGGTTCCGAAGCAGGCGGGAGCGACCAAGGGGAAGGGGAAGGAGGGAACCGGCTGCCCCATGAGGGCATCGCCCACCAACGCCCCCGCCCCCGCCCCCGAGCCCGCCACCGCCAACGCCAACGCGCGGACCTCGAGCGCGCGCCGCCGATCGCCTGCAAACATCCTCACGCCGCCGGTCAGCTCGCTAGTCATTTTTTACGGCGCGAAGTAAACATTTTGAACAAAACCAGTTCATACGAAGAACTCAAGGTGTCGGATATGTTATTGATGTAATCAAGGCATCTTACTTTCGGTCAAGTGAATTCATTTTTCAAACTTTCGGTTGAGACTGTTCTTTACCAGAAAATTTCTGTCTTTAGTTATCTCGAAATCGGTTGAACCCGCCAGTGGCTATGACAGGCCTCACAGGAACCTTAGATTTCATACTCACAATGGCTGACATTCTATCTTCTGAGCGAAGAAATCGAATAAGCTACTCAGGAAGCTAAGCTATAAGTTCTCAGGAATTCTGTGGAGAACATTTGTTGCATCTCGTACATATTATTTGAAGCAAGTACCATTAAAATGATATTAAAATAGATTAAATCAGCGAAAATGCATTCAAATGACGGAAAAGTTAAAAAATGACTTTTTAGTCTAAATCGATGAAAAACGCAAAAAAATATAAATAAAAATGGGCCATTTCCTATTTGATCACATTTGGCGGTCGCTTTTCACAGTGTACGTACAAGCTTGACTAGTTGTGAAAAATCACAACTTAAAGATAGTTACATGTAATGACATACAATTGACATATTTCCTTCAGTACGCCAGAAATTACATCCCACCAACACGTGCAGGGTATGCGCGTCGATGGGAAATCTTTTGCTACTCGCCGTATGTAGGCTCTCACTGACCAGCGCGGTAGATCCGCAGCGGGTGCGGCGCGGAAAGTTCCGAGCTAGACGCGGCCGCGGAATTCGCGGGTCCGTTCACGCCAGAGCGTCAATTATGAGTCAGCATTTGGTGACGGTTGGCAAGGTCGCTCAATTCAGAGGGGAACGAAGACTCCCGAACACGGGCGGACTTCTACGAAACTTGAACTGCAGCGGAAGAAACGCGTCTGACTGCGTTTCAAATTTCGCCGCCGATTAAACACTGCCAATCCGTTGCCGCGACGCTCGCCTGCCGCGCAGGTCTGAACGTGCTCATAAGGCAACACGTGACGCGAAACTTCCGCTGCGGTTAATCCGCGTAGGCTGCGGATCTTCCGTACCGGTCTGTAGGAACTTTTATGCTTGGCCGTTTTCACGTTGGAACATGTTGCGGCATTTTGCGTCTTTATCGGTTGTGTCTCTAGATGACGCATGATCGCGAGCCAGCGACATCTAGGACTTTATCAAGCACTGCTTGATACGGTCGCGATCATGCGACATCTAGCGGAACGACCGAGAAATACGCGAATTGCCGCGACATGTTCCAATGTGAAGACGGGCCTTTATGCTCGGCCGTTTTTCCCTTATTTATTTTTTCTTGTTTCTTTTTTCTTTTTTTCTTTCTTTTATTTCCAATTTCCCACCCCTGGCGAGGAGTAATTTATTTCGTAGACAGCACCTAGTGATAGCGTTAGTTCGGTTATGTTAGTTAGGGCATGGTCAGCGTGCGGAAAGTTTAATTTTTAGCAGTCGTGCTGAAAATGGGATGATGCCCGAATGTTCAGATAAGTCTGTGAATGTAACAAAAAAAAACAACAAAATACTTTCATCTGATCGCATTAGCTACTACTGATCTTAATGTAACGTAGTGAAGGGGGGGGGGGAGAAAAGTACTTATAACCTAGCTACAGATAATGTTACAACTGTCTTAGAGCAAGCGCGCTTTAACAGAACGGCACTTGGCCGTTTCCCTAAAGAATGTTTGTAACTTATAAATGTCTCGTTTTAGTTTGATTTTTATTTTTATTTTTTCATACTCATTCACATGCCAAATCACTCACCTATTTGCAGTTACGTACACTAATTGCGCACTGCATTTATTCATTCAATTATACTTCACTATATTTGCATAAAGTTCACTTTTTACACTTGCACTTTCATGTCACAGCACAGACTGAATTCAAGGTCAAGGCTAAGGCATCGCTGACAGAATTTTTTTCGTAATACTGTTCCGTTAGGAAAATTCGTAAAAATTAGAAATACCTCTCTTTAGAATAGGAGGACATACGCCATTGTTTTAATTGTGCGTAATGGAGGGGGGACCGTTAAATCCTTTTCGTGATAAGCAACTGTTATATTGACATAACCTAACCAAACAGAGGAACGAAAAGTCACCCTCAACGGCCAGCTGGCGATAAGTATTAATATCACTAGGCAATACACAGCAGATAACCAATCGAGTCTTGTTTGTATTCTCGGTCATGTGTCATCCAATACTTTTCGTTATTTCATAAAAATAAAGTGTTATAAGTAGGGGGCGGATTTTAATGAAATGTCATTTTCTTCCTTTTTATTTTAAAACGATGCCCTTCAGTATAGATATTACTTTTATATTATGACTTAAGGATATGGCCAATTTTTATGATTTTTTTGCATTTTTCGTCGATTTCGACTAATAAGCATTTTTATATTCATACTTTAGCATTATGCATTTTTACCTTTTTTCTTAAAATTTAAAGCATATTTCGCATATTCCATCAATTTTAATAGCACTTTAATGGAATTGTTTTCAAATAATATTTACCAGATTCAACAAATGTTCTCCGTAGAATTCCTGAGTAGCCTAATCGATTTCTTCGCTCAGAAATTGTAATGTCAGCCGTTGAATTTAATCTAATCTCTCTGACGCCTATCAACGTCATAATGTGGATTCGGCCGATTTCGCGATAAATAAGGTCAGAGATTTCATTGTAAACAACAGTCCAAACCAAACGTTTGCAAGTCGAGTTCACTTGAACGAAAGGAAGAAGCCTCGATTAAATCAGTAACATATCCAAAAGTTTGAGTTGTTCATCCGAACTGGTTTTGATCATATTTTTACGTCACTTTTCTTTGCTTTTAGGGTATCTTGAAAACATTTAAGAACATTTTATTGATCATTTTTGGCAAAGTTTTAGGTCATCAAAATCCGCCAACAATTTATAATATGAAACTGACAGTACAATGTGGTAGTACCTAACAAACAACACATGGATCGCACATGATCTATCCTTCCCCTTCCTTGTTTTAACCTATCTCCTTACTTACACAATTACACGATATACTCAACCATATATGCCGGGAGACCGATCGGGAGTTTAGAACTTGTCCCAGCTGGGGTGGTGGGAGATACTTTAGTGGGAAACCGCAAAAGATGACGGGTAAGTCGGCACCGGATCTCACCATCCAGTGGGATATTCTCTCTTGTGATTGATTGTTTGATTTAGCGGGATCTGCTCCTGCGTTATTGATTTGTGAACATTTCTAAGGTCATTAGTTCCGTAAGTGTAGTGCATTTTTGTCACGGGAGGTATCGGTGATCTACTCACCGAAACCTCCCGTGACAAAAATGCCCTACACATACGGGACTTATGACCTCAGAAGTGTTCACAAATCAATCACTACACTCACGGGTCTAGCGACCGTAGTGGCAGACGTGCCCGGCAGCACCAATAACCCAACGGTCGCGTGCGCAGCCGGAGGCGGAGACCGAGGAGGCGGGACGGGTGGCGGGGGCGGCGCGCCCTCCGCCCTTGCCCGCACCGCCCCTGGGCCCGCGCCGCCGCCCGGCGCCGCTGGGCCCGCGCTTCAGCCGCGTGCCCTTCTTCGGCGCCGTGCCCAAGGGCTACGTGGCGGCCCTTCGCGGCCCCGCCCACCGCTGCCCCACCGCCCCCGGCGCCGCCGCCCCCGCCGCGCCCCACGCCCCGGCCGACCTCCTCGACCGCAAGCAGCCCGACTGCGACTGGACCGAGGAGACGCTCAGGAGGATCAGGCGCCACCGGTGAGCACGCTGCAACAGCGCGGACTTTCTCGTATAAATAACACTTTCTCAGCCGACCTGGCCGGTCACTGTGAGTGACATGTCAATGTAGTGCCCCTGACCGGGAGGTCCTAGGTTCGTGTCCTGACAGTGGCAGGAGTTTCGATACTAGCTCGTCAGCTAGGTAGAGTTCTGTCGCTGTCTGGAGGAGAATTCTGGCGACCGGCTGCTCTGATCGGTAGTTTTCCGTAGTTTCTGCGATCAACACCAGGCGAATGCCGGAGCAGTATCTTACCAAACGGGCCACGGACCGCGCGCGATCTGTCCTCCCCCTTCCTTGTCCTATCCTCTCCCCTTACACACACACACACACTTATACTAACATGCACTACACTAACACACATACCGGTAGACCGGTCGGGGACTTAGAACTTGTCCCGGCTGGGGCGGAAGGAACCCGAAGAACACCAGGGGGATGTCGGAGCACTGCCTTAACAAACGAGCCACGCACCGCGCGCGATCTTTCCCTCCCCCTCCTCCTTGTTCTATTCTCGCCTCTTACACACACACACACACACACACACACAAACACACACTCTCACACACACATGTGTGCACTACCCTACATCCAAGAAACCGGTCCGGAGCTTGTCACGGCTGGGGCGGTGCCTCTTTGGTGGGAGATACCTGGTTGCGGAATACCTCGCTAGATGACGGTAGGTCGACGCCGGATTTCCCCATCCATCGGGAGATCACTGCGAAAACTTGCTCTACACGTACAGGATTAATGATCTTATCTGTTGACGTACCCGGAATCACTAACAATCAATCAATCATCTCGGCCGACCAGGATGGTTGAGGAGGCTAAGAGCGTGTAGAAAAATGGAAAATACTTTATGCACTGATTGCCACCAGGCGCTGTATCGGCGTGTCTTCGCGCAGGCAGACGGTTGGAGTATACGACCAACTCTTCTATCCTGACGCCACTGGTAAGGAGCTCCAGAAAACCCATTTTATGAACCCTGCGGCACACGCCAAAGTAAAAGTTATTGGAGTACGCGCGGTGATCTGTCAGATGCAGCATTTGAATTTTAGCTTTCCATGCTTCACAAACTGACTGTTGGATGCCCAAGGCAGAAAGACGCATTAAACAGATTTGGTGACATGTGATGTATATGGTGACTTATTTAAAGAAACCTAAAGAACAGTCATCGTTATGGAAAAATCTCCATCTTCGATAATGTAGTTGTTGGAAGACGCCTACAATTTTTTAATTTTCGCAGTTTTAAAAAATTCAGAGATTTAACGAAAATGAGACTAGCTCTATTTTTTAAGCGTCCTTTGCTCTATCGAAAAGAATTTCAGAAAGAAAATTGGAGGAATTTTTGAGAAAATTTTGAGAATGTTATGGCTTTACGTAAAGTACGATACCCCCAAAAATGAAAGTATCCGTTTCAAATACGTAGGATCTCGAGTTCGGCCACATAGATAGGAGAAAATGAGTTTTGGAAAAAATTGTCTCAACGGTTTAAGAGCGAGCATTGACCGTTGACAGACTAACATTTTTAGTCAAACAATGTTCCGTTGAAAAGAACCCAGAAAAAAAAAGGAGATGAATGATAGCATGAAATTTACTATATAAATGGGACCATCTCCGTTTATCCCCTTTTTCCTGCTATACAAGTTTACATGCTATACAAAAAGCCCACAATACAAGTTTTTTGATGAAAAGTCGCCACTTTCCGCTGCAGCATTACAAAATTTTCTTCTATACTACGTAAGTACTTACTAAACTACGTACGCACTAAAGTATGAAAGTAAAAGCAGGATCTCCATTCTGTCTTTAAGCGCCAATGGGGAATATGTGAATATTTTAATGGGAATCTAAATGAATATTTTGACATAAAATAAAGTGGTTGTTCCAATGAAAGTAGAGAAAGATTAGCAAACAATAATAAACCATCGAAGAAATATTCACAAGTGTTAATATTCTATCAACCCATCACGTTTAGCTATTGTGAATACACCAGTCTTTTCCATTTCAAGAGTCAGTAGAGTGTGAATTAAAAATTTTCAACACTGCCATCGTTTATGTGCATAGATGACAAGTTCTAAACAAAATAATGAGTTACTTAAAAAAAGCATGGGGCCTAAACTAGTACCATAGACGCCGCTGTGTTAAACTGGACCTATCTCTAACGTTATTTCCCCTGGTTGCAGAGACGGACGGCACTAGCAGCGTAATCGGGCGCATGTCTGACCGCCACGACGGACGGAGGACGATTCACAGGTGACGTCACGCAATCACCCCTCACTTTTTAGAAGTGGCGGCTCTTGCTTAAGCTGCACAGTTGCACGACCCCCAGAACATCGAAATATGTTCGTATAATGCTATAAAAATCGTATAATGTTAGGAATATGCAAGAAGAGACACGAAACTTCAGCACCTCTAGTAATGTTTGAACGGTTGAAGTTATTGCAATGCAGTTTTCACAGAAGTGCATGAGTGAGAGGCTAATTGATGTAAGTATTCTTTTCCATTTTATCACTTGCATTGAACGAGATATTGAGGTAAATGTGTTTTTTCAAATATAACTATACATATTTTTTTATTCTATTATGACGGGCGTAAGAAGGCAAATCTAATGATATACATATTGTCATATGTTAGATAAGCATTTTTTAGTATTTTGCTACTCGTATTTAACGGATATTTTAAATGCCCACCGCCCAAGGTAAGGCAGCGCTCTCCCTGCTTACGCGCGCTACAACGTCCGTTAAACACGAGTCGCAAAAATCAAAATTACTCAAAAAATTTTCATATAACATAAATGACAATATGTATGACATTGGATTCGTCTTTTTACGCTCGTCACGGTAGACTAAAAATAGATCTAAAAACAACAACAAATTTTACTTCAATATATCGTAAAATACCAGTGATAAAAATGGAAATGAATATATGAATAAACTAGCCCCATACCCTCATGCACTTGTGTGAAAACGGCGTTGCAATAACTTCAACCGTTCAGAAATTGCAGGAGGTGCTAAAGTTACGCGACTCACCCTGTATATTTTCCATTTAATGACATTCGATATTCGAGATATTGCCGCAATATCGATGTTTGTGAAATCGTTTTGAGATCATAGAGAGCTCGTCGAGCTCTCCCTCTGGCGTCTCGATGCAAGCCAGGTAGCGCACCGGGTTCACGCTCTTATGCTCTAATACTGCGTTTAATACTGGCTGCACGTCGCTATGTCCTAGCGCGATTTCACATTTTGCCTCCCAGAGCGAAGGGGGGGTGGTCTTCCTGGAGAGCGGAGGAGAGAGACGTCTACGCTGGACTCCGAAGGAATACCAATTTTCTGTCTTTGAAAGTAGCATGTTGATTTTATGAATTTTGTGTGTTATTGAAAGTACACAAGTTTAGTCAAGGTATTGAATATATTATCTATTATGTTTAGTAAATTTATTTTCATTTGATCTTAGGTTTGATGGTGCAAAATGTGCATTCGGTGAATGCAGTTTATGTTGCGTAAAGTTGACCTAGGGCAAGTAAGCAAGTCCCTCTTTCTGTCCACAATTTTTACTTTCTCGCCTAACGAATTCTTTTTATAAAAGGCACTACACTTAAGTGCCTAATAAGTGAATGACCTTGAAGTGCTTGGAAACACTAAAGAATTGAACAGTCCGAATTTAGGTCAGAGCCAGCATTGGCGTATTGACTGCAGCGACATTGACCAAGGGGTTCTTAGTCCCGTCGGAGATGATTTTTCGACACTAGGTAGTTACCCCAGGTGGGGTCCACCTGGGGTAACCACATGAGACCATGCCTCCCCCCCAAAGGGCCTAGAGTTTTTGTTTGTTACCTTCTTTTATTTAGCAAAAGTGATTTAATTGTTTTTATATTAGAATAATGTAATTATTTAAAAGGTAATATATAATATAAATACACTTCGAATAATACACAATATAATAACATATATGTTCATTATTTAGCAAAGATCTATGATGCCTCCTCCCCCCAAACACACACACAAAATGATCGGCTGGATCCGCCCCTAAGGTATGTTGAATTCAGTCGCTGTCTGGAGGAGAATTCTAGCGTCTGGTTGCTCTGATCGGTGGTTTTCAGTGGTTTCTCCGATCAACACCAGGCGAATGCCAGAGCAGTACCATAACAAACGGGCCACGTACTACGCACGATCTTTTCTTCCTCTTCCTTGTCCTATCCTACACCCTACTTACACTAATACCTTTGCAAATATGTCGAGACACCAGTCGGGTGCTTAGGGCTTGCGCCGGCAAAGGCGGGGCACCTCTGAGGGAGGTACCCGGATGGGGAAATACCCCGCAAGCTGACGTATGTGGGCTTCGGATCCAGGGGGCTCTTGCGCATGGAATCCGACTTCAGCCAATGAGCTTCAGACACCAGTTTGTGACACAATATTAGCGACATTTTTAAATGCAGCCAGATACCAATATGATCAAATCGTTACAAGACATTAAAGCACATTTATGAAGCTTGCCTTTTAAATATTGCATCTTGCACACCTTCATCGCGTTATTTTTGGTTGTTTACTGTTGTAAATTGTCATTTTGCACCACATTTAAAATGTTTCTCAACACCTCTCGCTCTCCATGCAACATGTCGGCCAGCGTCTGGTCTGGCTTTTCAAACAAAGTGCCCGTGCTGTGGTCACGTGGTTCGTGACGCAAACTGGTGGTGCGCAGAACGAGCAAAAATCGGTGTCCCGCAAGATCTTACCCTTGTATTTCCACCATGGTCGGATCTCACTATTCAGGGGAGGAGGAACACCGGCATCCCCCACGATAAAAGAAAAAATCATTACCGTTACGGGGCCGTAGCAGTTGACGTGCCGGGAATCATAAAACCATCAACGAATCACTAAATGAATGAATGAAATGAACGAATGAAATGAACGAATGAAACGAACGAATGAAACGAACGAATGAAACGAACGAATGAAACGAACGAATGAAATGAAGGAATGAAATGAACGAATGAACGAAATGAACGAAATGAACGAAATGAATGAATGAAAGAAATGAATGAATAAATGAATAAATTCGCAAAAATCAGTGCCCCACAGTTCCTTTGTATTTCCACCATGGTCGGATCTCACCATTCAGGGAAGGAGGAACATCGGCACCTCCCAAAATAAAAAAAAAATATTACCGCTACGGTGCCGTAGCAGTTGACGTGCCGGGAATCATAAATCCATCAACTAAACAATGAATGAATGATTGAATGCATGACGCGCGTGCGCAGGCGCTGCAGCCGTCGGCGCGAGGAGGGCGCGTGCGGTCGCCGGCAGCGTCCGCGAGAGCGCGTGCACGCCGTGCGCGCAGCCCACGCCGCCGCCTCCGTCCCCGTGCGGCGCTCCGGCGCGCGCCCCACGCCGCCCACGCCGCCCGCGCCGCCTGCGCGATCCTTCGGTACGCAAGGTGTAAGGCCTCATTCACGATGCAATCACAAACATAAGCATAACACATAGACATAGGCATTAACACAAGCGAAGAGTTGGCGTATTCACAATGTCGAACATAAACACAGGCAAAATAAAAGTTTCTATTGGCTATGAGACGCAGCACACGAATCGACACGAATAGTTCGCCTATCGACTTCGATACTCGATTTTGAGTTAACGAACTGTGATTGGCTCATTCCTTATGTCTGACATAAGCATAAGCACAGAAGCTTGAAGCTTGCAAGCTCTTAAGTTAACGTCTTACGTGTTATGCTTATGCGAACGCATTGTGAATGAGTCCACTTCTGGACGTAGTACTAACTTTTATGTTAACGCCATGCTTATGCTAATGTTTGCATTGTGAATGGGCCTTAAGGCCTCATACTAAACTTCTCACGTAAAAACGAGCATTCACAATGGCAAACGTAAGCTGGGACGTAGGTTTTGCCTGAACCAATCAGAATTCAACATATTGATCGATTTGTTTCTAGCATTTTTTTGCAACTCTCCTATCGATTTCGCCTTTTGAATTTGCGCGCAGCTGTTGCTCGTACCAAAACTCCACAAACTTCTCTGCTGTACCTTTCGACTATACACACCAATACACACGCATAAACAAGAATCGATCTGGAGTCGACCTTCCTTCTCGCGGATTTTGTTGTGCATTTGTTTTTTTCATGCAGCTTTCTTCAGTAGAATTTCGACGTAAACTTAAACGTAGAAGCCTGGAGCTTGCGAGCTCTTTAAGTTTACGTCTCACGTCTACGTTTACGTCAAGGCATTGTGAATGATCTCGCTTTATAACCCATTTCTAGATTTTGCGGCTACGTTACGGTTACGTTTAAGTTTGCGTTGTGAATGAGGCCTAAGGCAGTGGACACTGTGGAACCGATTTTGGCCAAACTTTCGGTCGGCCGACGTCCGACGTTTCCGTCAGATATGCCCGATTCGTTCAAACATAGTAGTAGTGCAGTAAACATAGTGCTAGTAACATAGTAGATATTGAATCCGAACAGCCGATGTTTTGGACGCCGTCGTAAGACCGTAATCTTCCAACGGTGTCCGGGAACATCGGCTGTCGACGAAGATCTGTTTCGTTTCATTTTGTCGGTTCATTCGTCCGAAATCAGTTGGAGAGTCAAGACCATCTGTAATATCAAGTCTACTTCCAACACATGTAGATGGACTTGAGCGCGCCTCTCGCAAATATGAGAGTGTAAAGGCTCACTCACAATGCAAACACAAACATAAGTATAACACATAGACATAAACGTTAACATAAGTGATAGACTGAAGTATTCACAATGTCGAACATGAACGTAAGCAAAAAAAAAAAAGACTTTCTACTGGCATGATACATTCTAGATTTTATTGGTTGGATGTGGAAATCGATTTCTAGATATCGACTGCGTCCATGACGGAGGAGGGGGATCTTGCCATGGATTGCGTTTCTTCGCGTATCGACTTATTTCTCTACTCGATTAATAAACTGCCGCAATATGGAAGTATTCAGGTTATTCAAATATGGAAGTGGTCAGATTTCAGGTGCAACATTTGGGTGATTTTCAGATGAAATAAGTCGGACGATAACACTTGCAGTCGTCCTGACAGCGAGCGTTCGTTATTTCGGCTGTACTGTGACCGTAGCCTGAGGCGGCGGTGGCCGTGGAGCCGATTTTAGGCGAAATTTTGGGCGGCCGGCGTCGGAACAGATAAAATCAAACGAAACATGCCGTCGGAAGAGGTCGTTCCTACTCATTGCGATATTTTTCGTTCACCAGCACGTGTCGGAATGAATTCCGCACATCTGACGTTGGCTGACCGAAATGTGGACCAAAATCAGCTTCAGTGTGACCGCCATCTATGAGGTGGTCACGCCCCCTTCTCTAGATATATTAAGGCTATTGTCCGAATAATATTTCTGACTACTTGATGGCTAACGGCTGACAGGAGAGAAAGGGTTCGGTTGTCCAATCAAAGGCTTCAAATTCTGATGATGTCACTGCAGAATTATTGATGGTAATTAAGAAAAAAAATAAATCGTACAGCGCGAAGAAGCTGAAAATTGGAGCACCACTACTTTATTGATTATGCATCGTGTGGGCAGTTCTGTGTCTACTGTTGTGTGCTCGTGTTGCGATTTGTTTCTTGCTGCTGCTGCTGTTGTGATCGGATCCAAGAACAACTACACGACCCCGTGTCTGCCGCCCGAGTAAGTGCCAACCTTAAGTACCTACCCCACCTCCTGCTGTCAAGTAGACAGAAATATTAGTCGGACAATACCTCAGGTATTCCCAACCTTTTTCTTACATCGATATCTTTTAAAACAATTGCTTGTTTCACCGAGCACTTTAAGTTATTCTCTATAACATACAGCAAACAAAAATATAACACAAAAATTATAACTATTTCAAAGATAACCTACAAAAATAATTTGTAGACCAATATTTTTGTAAATATCAAGATTTTCGATAATCGATGACTCTTCCGCTCGTGAGTTTCTGATCTTCGTCGCTTCAGAGAAAATAAGCTGTTTTAAAATAATTTGTTTGATAAAATATTTTATAAAACAATTTATAAATATTCTTTGCCAATGTACGTCTGCTCCAAAATTTTTATTAAACATTCTCAGATAGCGTAAAGGACGCTTAAGAGAATGATGAAGATTTCATGTTCGTTAAAATCCCTGATTGTTTTGAAAATTACAAAAATGCAATTTTTGGGGGAGGTCTTCCTACAACTACAATATTTAAGATAGAGGTGTCTTATTTAATTACATTTTTAGGGGTTCCTTATTAGGAGCCCCTTAACTACGAGAGATCCTTGCGATGCACCGGTTGCACCAATCTAGCTTCGCACCTGATCCTACGAATGGATGATGGATAGGAAAGAAGAGGAACAAATTAGTAATTTATGAATATATGTTTTGTCGCTTTATGTCAGAAAACAATTATCAAGTTTAATTTTTTTGTAACTAAGAGAATGGTTAAATCTCTCAATCGCTGATTCGACTGCAAACCAGCAATCGATCATCATTGACCCCGAACTACATTCCATCGACCTCCAGGGGGTTTATTATTTATCTATTATAATTAGATGAACAACTTAGAACATGGCTCATTTCTTGTTAAACCCGGTGATGAGTGCCATTCTAATTTATGAACGTAGGCAAAGGAGGATGCTTTTGCTTCACTAACGTTCCCTTTGTTGGAGAGGGGTTGGCCATGAGGGTTTCTCTTTGTCTTTCCCCTGAGTAAGAGACAGTGGAATGACATTGAGAGAATTATTACTGATCGGGGACGTTTCAGATGTATTACGTGGTGGTGTGTGAAGCCAATCACGCCATAGCCATTTTGCACATAGCAAAACCCTCCGTGCGTCACGTGGGGCTGGAACTCCAAGCCCCCTTTTTTTGTTATTTAAGGTCGCATCAACATCTAGGTCATTAGCGACCTCTATTGGAGTTAACGTCATGGTAACTGTGAAGATGAAACGATGATGATTAGGGGTGAAAGAATGAACACAAATACAACCATGCTCGAGGCGGGACTCGAACCCGCGACCTTTCGATCCGAGATCGCTACGACACTACAGACGTAGCGATCTCGCCCACCGGATCGTCCAAGCCTTTGTCTCCTTTTTGATCGCTGATCCTCAGCCAGCGGGAAGCGAGGAATCTATACTAATAATAGTTAATTCAACAACATGTAATCGACATCGATTCCACAGAAAGGAACGTATGAATTGTTACGAAAAATTTACAGGCTCTTCTATGGGATTTGACGCAGTGTCCTTGCAAAGTTTGGTAAAGATTAAATCAACGCAAATGCGGAAAATAAAATATTTGAATAACATGTTAGTAGATGCATCGCGATAATTATTTAGGGCCAGTCGCTACGAAACAGGTTCCTAATATTTTCCGCCAGAGGCCAGCAGCAATGTGGTAGAACCGCAGTGTACGCATTGCCGTACCGATTACCGCTTGCGATAAAACTTTGTCAACTTACTGTTTGCACTTGTAGGAAGCATGTAGGCATAGTACAATTATTTTAACTTCGCTAGATGGCGCTGCAGCACAAAAGTCGCTTTATTTACATGCAATTTCCAATACACCTGAACTTCATCTCACTGCTGAGCGTTCCCGTGTGACATGGGGCAAGGTCGAAAAGGTCAGGAGGAGCGAGCGACACAAGAATGCGAGAGGGGAGGGAACAGAGAAACAGAGGGAAAGAGAGAAAAGGGAAAGAGAAGGAAAGAGGAAAAAGAGAAGGAAAGAGGGAAATGGAAAGAGAGAAAAAAGAGGGATAAGACAGGTAAAATGAGAGGGAGGACAAAAGAGAGGAGTGAAGGGAGGGAGAGGAAGAGAGAGGTAAAGAGGAGAAAAATAGAGCGGAGGGAGAGGGAACAAGAGAGAAGGAAAGAGAGACTGAAAGAGAGGGAGAAAGAGCATAGGAAAGGAGGGAGAGATGGAAACGGTGAGGGGAAAAGGAAGAGGGAAAAAGAGGGGGAAAGAGGGAGAGAGAAAGGGAGGGTAAAAGGAGAGGGAGATAAAGAGGGAAAAGAGAGAGGGAAGGAGGAAAAGGAGAGAGGGGTGAGAAAGAGAGGAAAAGGAGAGGAAAAAAGAGAGAGGGAAACAAATAGGGAGAGGGAGAGAAAGAGAGAAAAAAGACAAAGAGCAAAGAGAGAGAGAGGGAAAAAGTGGGAATAACAGATGAAAGAGTGAACGAGAGAGGGGGAAAGAGAAAGAGGGGGAAAGAGAGAGGGAGGGAAAAAGAGAGGGAGAGAGAAAAGAGATAAAATAACTCTTAAATAAGAATAAAGAACAAGATAGCTCTTTCAAATTTCAAACAATTATTTCTTCTGGGGCAGCAATGCGCCGGGTAGACTCTAGTAATCTATATGTTTAGAACACTAAGTGTTTGTGTTAAGAAAAAAAACTTGAGTTTTCCAGTCAACCAATATTTTGATTTTTTCTTAAATTAAAGATATAGGGGCCCCAAAGGTATTATTATTTTAGCGTACATGCCCTATTGCGTTCTTCACGCTATTTGAGGCTAAATTTAATGAGCCATTTTTGAGAGAAGCTTGAAAATTTTAAGGTTTAATGTAAACTACCGCCAAGAATAAAAATATCCGTTTCAAACTCACAGGACCTCAAGTTTTTCAGGTCAATCAGAAAATATTAATAATTATAGAGAAAATCGTCTGAGCGGTGTAGGCGCCAGCGTTGACCACAGACGGACGTCCGGACTCCAGTTCAGACAAGTTTTGCCACCAATCAATTTTTTGGTGTCAAGGACCCAAAGAACATGAATTCTAACTACACAATGTGTTAGAGGAAGAAATTTAATAGATTTATAGGAACGAGATTTATATATTTTTCATTACCATAGTTTTTCGGTCGGAAAATCGCCGTTTTCCCAATGACATTACAATACGTGTAAGTTAAAGTTCTGTTTGTCCGTGAGTTTGAAGTCGTAAAATACCTGAATGTTGGTTATTTGTGGCATCACTCACGCTGTACGGCAGCCGCGGTTGCGGGCCAGGAGTCAGCCCTTGCACACAGAGCAAAAGTCCTTTCTACTACCACGATTATGATGGGAATCTTCTTTGGTCCGGAGTGGTAACGAGAGTCGCAGCTTCCAAGAAAACGAGTAGGCGCTGACAGCGAGGACGGGTTGAGTTCCGATGGTTACAGGCGCGTGTAATTGTCGAAGATGGCATGGATTGCAGATGAATAATTGCAGAGAAATCACAAGTCACGTTGAAGGTATTGTCCTTTGCACCGTGATGTCTATTATTCGTCTATCTGATCTCGTGACAGCGAGGACGGGTTGAGTTCCGATGGTTTCAGGCGCGTGTAATTGTCGAAGATGGCATGGATTGCAGATGAATAATTGCAGAGAAATCACAAGTCACGTTGAAGGTATTGTCCTTTGCACCGTGATGTCTATTATTCGTCTATCTGATCTCGTGATAGCGAGGACGGGTTGAGTTCCGATGGTTGCAGGCGCGTCTAACTGTCGAAGACGGCATGGATTGCGGATGAAGAATTGCAGATAAATCACAAGTCACGTTAGAGGTATTGTCCTTTGCGCCGTGATGTCCATTATTCGTCTATCTGATCTCGTATGCAAGTTTGAAGCTAGAATTACTCGCACAATTTGTAATGTCACTGAATGTGTCCACAGATGCGGTGAACTATTGCGAGATTAAGTGTAGAATCGTGAGTACGTCTGATACAGTATACGGGCAGATATTGGTTTGGGCGGACACTCGAAGTAGATTACGTGAATACATCTGCTCTGTGCGTCTGATTGTAAACGTATGTTACGTATGTTTCTTTCTGGAGTCGTTTAACTGCGTATGCGCATCTGTTGAATTTAGAAAACCGTAAAGTTTGTTTGGGAGAATTTCGAACGCGTGCGTGATGTTATACCAAAACTCTGGCAAGTAAACGCTGATAGTGGTAGCCGTTGCAACATTTCTGAAGGAATGTGTGCAGACGAATCTAAGTAAGTGCTTGAAATAGTTGTGTGACAAATCAGGCAAGATATAGCAAAGAAATTACATGACGAGAATAAATTAAACAAAATTAAGAAACGAAAAATGAGGATTTGAACTAGGTAAGAGATAGACTTGGACGATGTTGCTATCTTAATGATAACCTTTCAAGACTACCCTGATAGTTCAGTCGTCTAGAACGGAAAAAGGGAGATTACGTGGAAAAAGGTCATAAAATCTCTTTCTTTTGGTGTGTTGTATGGACCCAGGAACTAGTTGATACCCCAAATTATTTATTTCCAGAGCCTATGATAACTCCGGAAAAGCCGAAAAACAAGTAGTTTTCTGATTTCTTGCGTTTTTTCTCTATATATCTCTCTAACTTTTGGTTCAAATCAATTTCAAAGAGGATAAAATTTGCTACAATTTTATATAAATTATCTCTTTCGAAACCCATTACCCAGCAAGCTTGAGCTTAAGAAGCGCATTTTTTTTTCATTTCTCCAGAATGTGTCAAAAAAACGCCTGTAAACACGTGTTTATGATATTACGATCAGCTTACCATAAATATAATTATTGCACGTAATACAAGTATTTATTATGAAGAGTTTTTAACGACCATAAATGAAGATTTGAAAAGCAGGTTAGCGGGGCTTGGTCAGAAAAATTTACACTAGTTGTGTAAATTTTTCACTACACACTAATACACACTAGTGTAAATTTTTCTGACCAAGCCCCGTTAACCTGCTTTTCAAAACAAGTATTTATCTCACCGCCATTGTAAACGTTGCCTCACAAATGTACTCATTGCCGAAAATACAACAAGGAACGCTTAAAAGAATAGCGCATGTTATTGTGCGTAGTATTTTCTGAATTTTCGAAAATTTCACTTTAAGAAATAGTGAGAGAAAGTACATGAGTTATAGCACTGCTAGTTTCAGAGTAGGTAATAGACCTAGAAGAACTTTTGCGTCTGATACGGTATGCGGGCAGGTGTTGGTTTGCGGGGACATTCGACTACGTGAATGCAACTGCTCTATACGTCTGATTGTGAACGTGTCACGTCGGTTGCTTTCTGGAGACATTTATTTTATTTTATTTATTTTACGTCAAAAAACAGTTAAAAACTGCGTATGACGTGCTATGGGGAAAAGTGAATTGTGTGCACATTTTCAAAATTATGTGATCCCTACACTGCGCGAGCGCGCGAGTGCTGAATTTAGAAAACCATAAAGATCATTTGGAAGAATTTAGAACGCGCGCGTGAAGTTATGCCGAAACACTGGGCATTTGTGCTGAATAACACTGGTTACCTGGGTAACACTGGGTAACAATGCGTGCGGGAAAAATGCATAAATACCTTTGGCTACGTGAACAAAATCAGGCGAGATATGAGTTAAAAATTTAATTGATTTATTAATTCGTGTTTTCGGGCGCGTCAACTACTACGGTCATTGGTCCCGTAAGTGCAGGGCATGTTTTATCACGGGAGGTGACGGTGATATTTCCCCTGCTGGATGGCGAGATCCGGCGCTGACCAACATGGCTTGCGGGGTGCATGCGGCCCCAATCAACATATCGACGTGCATGACGAGGTCAAATAAAATAAACCAAAGTAGGAGAAACGAGACATGCAGATTTGAACGAGGTAAGAGACAGTTGGACGATGCCTCTAGTTGGATGAGAATCTTCCAAGCCTGGTATCCTGATCAAATATTTTCCTTTTTTCCTTCAATTAATTTCCTACATGCCCCACTCACTCTCTGATGTTAAATAAATCAAGAACATTTCTGATGTCTTTCCGGGACCGAACCCACTATATAACTCAGTTGTTATCTGAAGAATTCTGACCGGGAGGTCCTAGTGTTTAAGTTCCGACGGTGGCGGATTTTCGAAACTTGTATTAGACCTTGCTGTATAGCCAGGTCTAATCCAGCCGCTGTCTGGAGGAGAATTCTAGCGGCCGGCTGCTCTGATGGGTAGTTTTCCGTGGTTCCTGCGTTCAACACCAGGCGAATGCCGAAGCAGTACCCTAACAAACGGGCCACGGAGCGCGCGCGATCTTTCCTTCCTCTTCCTTGTCCTATCCTCACCCCTTACACACACACACTTACACTAACATGCACTACACTACCACAAATGCCAGGAGGCTTGTCTGGAGTATAAAGCTTGTTCTAGCTGGGGAGGTGCTCCTCTGATGGGAGATACCTGGTTGGGGATGCCGCGTAAGACGACGTGTATCTCCAGTAGGGGAAGATCGCCGCCAGCTCCCGTCTTTTTTGTCCTATCCTCTTTTGTCTTACGTCGGCTTGTGAGGATCCCCCCCGCTACGTAATTCCCCCAGCGGGGGGAAAACACTTGAAAGTGGAAATCCCCCATAGGGTGGCCCCCTTCACGACCATCCTTGCCACCTTGTAAAGGTGACCTTGCTTCCAGCTATCAGAACAGAAAAAGAATTCCTTGCGAAAGGATTTTCCTTCCTCAAAATTGTCTCTCCCTCATTCCTCTCTTTCTCTGTCTGTCTGTCTGTCTCTCTCTCACACACACACACACACACACACAAACACACACCTCTACACACATACACATACACCTATATACACTACATTACCACACATTTCGGGAGACCAGTTGAGAAAATATTTTCTGTTTTTGTAATTTTTCAAATTCGACCTAAATGTCACCGAAACTTTGCGTATATTTCCAAGACTCGAAGCGCAGTTGTACACACGATCGTTTGTATCCAAAAAATAGATTATTCTTTGGTAACACATAGAAATACCATGCTTAGTACTTCGAATCTCTTTAAGCATAGTCTACTGAACATTGTAGAAAAAGAGAAATTGTCAAGAAGCTTCTATGAAGTAACAAAGGGCTTCTCAGGAACATGACATAATGCATTTGTTTATCCAGACAGGAGAAGATAATGGCGAACTTTTCCGCACACACTGAATGATCACTTGTGGCTTTTTTTGGCAGAGGCCGAGAGAGATAGCATCCGTAGCGGCGCCTCCTTCACCAGAGGCTCCAGGGCATCGCAGGAGCAGATGCAGCTTCCCGCAGAAGGTACAGAACTTCAACGCCAATGCGGTCAAAGAGTATAACTTGCGGTCGAGGAAAATAGAGGTCTCATTGCATCAGCCATCCTACTGCAAATTATCTTCTATTTAATAAACATGAAAGTGTGTGCAGGTGTGTCAGACTAAATGTTACCAACTTCTAGGGTATTTAGGGCATCGAAGATGGTAACGTTTCGCAATGAACATGTATTGGGAAATTTCATGTAACGAAGTTGTAATGTGGATTTTGAGCCTGAGAGTTAGCACAGTTTTTCTTCGCTGGTACAAGAACCGAGGTTCTCAAAATTGACACGCCATTCACTATCCCACTGCACCACCAGCCTCAAAGCTAATCAACCTTTCCTTAACCTTCCCGCATCTCCAACAATAGTGCTAAAACAGCACGTACTTTCTCGCTCGTTCTTTCACGCAAAATTACACGAAAAGTACTCAAAATTTCCACAAATTGTATATGACCTTATTTCAAAATCAATCTTTAAGAGACAGATTTCTTAAGAGAAAAATCTCCTTAAATCTCTTATCTTCATACTTGTAGTTGTAGGAAGACGCCGAATGTTTTTTGAAATTTTGGCAATTTTCGAAAACTCAGAGTTTTCAATGCAAATGAGACCTGCACCATTCTCTTAAATATACTCCACACTATCCAACAACAAAATTTAATCAAAAACGATGGAGAAATTTTTTGAAAATTCTGAGTGCTCCAGGGGCTTCATGTAAATGAGGTTGCAGAAACATTCGTCGTCTAAAAAGCAGGAAGGTCTACGTACCACGTACAAACTAACGACAGGGTCTTTGAAACGACGTGTGGCGTCCTTGCGTAGAGGAGGAGAGGCGTGGCAGTAGAGCGAGTCTGGGCAGTGCCGGGGGCCACAGGAATTCTGCCAGAGAGTCTGCCCGACGCTCCACGCGAGCTGCTTCCGCTTCCGAACTGGCCGGCAGCCCCGAAGGTGCGTTTGCGAAACTTGATTGATTGATTGATTGATTGATTTTTTCGTGTTTCCGGGAGCGTCAATTGCTTCGGTCATAAGTCCCGTTAGTGTAGTGCATGTTTTTTTCTCGGGAGATGGTGATTTTCCCTCGCTGGAAGGCGAGATCCGGCACCGACCTACCGTCGGCTAGTGGGGTTTCCCCCTAACCAGGACTCTCCCACCAGCCGGGCGTCGCCCCAGCCGGAACAAGCTCTAAGTTCCCGACCGGTCTCCCGGAATATGTGGCAGTGTAGTGCATGTTAGTGTAAGTGTGTGTGTAAGGGGAGAGGATAGGACAAGGAAGAGGAAGGACAAATCGCGCGCGGTCTGTGGCCCGTTTGTTAGGGGACTGCTCCGGCATTCGCCCGGTGTTGATCGGAGAAACCACGGAAAACTATCGATCAGAGCAGCCGGCCGCTAGAATTCTCCTCCAGGCAGCGACTGAATTCGACCTAGCTGACAAGCTACTGTCGTAAATCTGCCACCGTTAGTACTCGAACCTAGGACCTCCCGGTCTCAGAAGCGCTGCAGTGACTCAGTTGATGCACTGAGCTACCGCTCCCGATTTCACAGTATATTGATCAATGATCATCATTAATGATGACTATTATTCACGAGTTGATTTTTATGATACGAGTGACATAGAAGCGAGTGGTGTAATTTCTGCGAATGAATAATAGTCATTATGTGCGAGTAGAAGCCTACTTTCTCTACGACGTTGAAATACACGAAATAGTTTTTTATCATATTTTTGGTTTTATTTGAAACTCTTGAATAAATTAATTATATACATAAAAAATTAAACAATCGTTATAACGTTTTTAATGTAGTTTCTAATCTTTATTCTGTTCTGAGAAAATGAAACAGACATATTAACATTTTAAGTGTAAGTTAGAAACGAATTTACCCTATTGATGCTTCTCCACTTCATACATGTCAAATATGATAGCTCATAATACTTTCTTGATTTTTCTGGATTTTTTTGCTGGTTTGGCTTTTCTCAATACTTCACTGAATTATCATTTCGAATTCAAACATCACAAAGAGTAGGGTTGTTCTTGCCTGATCCTGTATTTTCGAAAATGTGGCCCAGAAGGTAGGGTTGTGAAACTGTATGTGGTACAGAACGCAGTTGCCTATACTGCTCGGGCATAACGCCCTGGGCTACCGATGATCTCATACTTTTCACGAATATATACATATATATCGTTATATATATATATATATATATATATATATATATATATATATATATATATATATATATATATACCGTTAAATAAACTTATTGTACACAATCCAACAGACGAACTTCCCAAAGTTTGCTGTGACATTTTTTTCCAAAATATCTTACCAAATACCTGACAATAGTTCACTTTGACACTATCACATACTTAATATGTTGCAATTTTAACACTTAAAACACGCTCAGTGTAGTATAACATGTATTTGTACACTCACCACCAATTGTGTGTGTCGTGCACAAAAGCGCACATCTAATTTACTCTGTCAGTTTTCTGCCCACTGCCTCCGAATCTCCGAACTCCTACGAGCGTGTCAAGAAACCGCTCGGGAAATCGGCAACCTGAGCCCTTGGCTGGCCCTTTCTTACCAGTAGGAGGGGGGAGTGAGTCATGCAACGAAGGCCGGCATTACACTGTAAAAGATATTTGACATATATCTTTGATGAAGAACGCTGTGGAATTTCTTTGAACTTTGACGAGAAAACATTGACAAAGAAATGTGAAGAACGTATTACATTTCGTCCAATATTTTATGTACTTTTGCTCACAATTTATGATGGATGACGCACAAATAGTTGTGTTTGTGCTACTTTATGTTTTATAATAACTAATCTATGTTTAATTTTGATGAAAGAAAAGGTAAAGAGAAAACGTTTGAGGGGGAGGCCTTAGAACAACGCCATAGTATTCATCCATGATGAGGTTGAGTCGCACATTGTGAAGCATTAATTAAAGAACTTCGAAATGAAGAATTATTTGAGAATGGATGAGGAAACATTCAATTGTCTTTGACGTTCCTCCTTCTTTCAAAATTGTGTCCTCTGAATTGGAAGTTAAAAAAAAATATCTTCCTGAATTGGACATTTTCCGAAACCCGTATTTTCCTCTTCTCGGGAAAACGTGTACTATAAGCGTCAATTCGTTTGGTTTTACTTTTGTTGTCCGGATGGACAGTATTATATAAACATTCTAATTGCTCGCACTCTGCAATTAAAACGTTGGTTGAAGCAATACCCCTATATTGGACGCCATGTTACCAAATGTATGATAAAACTTGGACACATCAGACTACATTTTATCCAAGAAATTTTATAAAAGAAATCGTTTATAAAATATTGACTATTACACTGTCATATTTCTTTTATAAAAGATCTTTGACAACGATCTTTTACAGTTTAATACTGGCCGAACGAACCCTGTGTGGATGCCGCTGAGTGCCAGCGGTTTCTTCGACGTTGCCGCCCCTTACGAGGACTGATGCACCGACTAGCGAGCATTTTAATACACGTATCAACCGAACAGATCTTATGGAATTTTGAAAAATGTATGTCACTGAAAAAGTGGCATGTAATTATTTTTAATATAATATATTGTAATATTTTTATTCTCGTATTTTTCTCGGGCTACCGCCGGTAGCCTCGGTAGCCCACAGTATACGTCACTGACAGAACGAGCCATTAATTTTTTAGTACATCACATCAACATATTTTACTCATTGTTTTAACCTATTCTTCTTGTGAAGAAAAACCTGTTATGATAAATTCAAGGCCAAGAAAGCAGATCATACAAGCGAATTACACGCTGTCTACGAGTATTATTAAAACTCTTGTTTTATGTCTTGTTATTTACTTTCGGGTAATGTGGGAAATAGTAGGAGTGGGGTGCAAATCATGACAAATCAGACCAATTAAAAGCGTGGTAAGCGTGGTAAAAGCGTGGTTAATTCTCTTTTAATTCCTTTATTACGTATTTGCCCCCTAGTGCGCATTGCACCGACGTTTTTATAAAAACATCAATGATTATATAAAAAACTTGGATATTGATGTTGAGGCAACATCAATAGTGCGCACTGCTCTGCGACTCTTGCTCAGGTGGGGATGACGAGGATGATGACGAGGGGGAGGAAGAGGAGGCGGTGCCGAGGGCCAGCGGGGGGAGTGCAGGGGGCCGCAGGAGCTCCGCCAGGGACTCTGCAGGCCGTTCCTCGCGCGCCTTCTCCGCCTCCTTCATCGGCGACGACAGCCCCGAAGGTGAAATAGCGGAACACGCTCTATTGCACAGTGACACTTGTCTAAGGCGGAACCTCTGTAAGACGGAAACCTACCATACCGGACAAAATATCTCAGATTGGAACGATTTTATACGTGAAAATGACCTCTATAAGCAGGAAACCTGTAATTTTATTTAGTTCCTTTTACCTACTGTGCTTTGTTCTTTGGCGACGAATGTCCCGAAGGTGAAACTTGTGTCAAAATAAGGGTCAAAAATGTACTGTAGGTGAAATCATTCTTTGCAACACACAGCTGATACCTGAACATCCAAATAAATGTATCTCATTTTTTTTATTGAACGTCAAAAACAATTAAAAACTGTGTGACATACTATGGATAGAAGTACAATATGTGCGTGGTTTCTTGAGGTCTGGGATGTCTATTATAACTTATAAACATATTCAATTGAATTATAAATTCATATACGTTTATGGCATGAAAGTTTATGGCGAGAATTGATGTGAAAATATTCTCGAATAATAAAAGCTATTTTCCAAGGTAAGTCAGCTACAGATTTTGGTTATTTATTATTCCTAGTGCCTTACATGAAGGAATCGACCGCGTTAACATGGATTTCGATTTAGTTAATTAGTTAGTTTAATTTCGATTTAGTTAATTAGTTAAGGATTTAGTTAATTAGTAATTTAATTAGTTCACTAGTAATAGAGTTATTTATTTATCAAGAGTTTTTTAATATGTTTGACGCGGCGTTGCCAATCATTGGGAACGATGCGACATGCCAGTATGAATTTCTCGGAATAACTTGTCATTGTTTTCTGTTATCTGGGTGGGATAGGAATAGAATAAGGAGGCTTTATTTATTAAACGTTAATGTTACAATGTCTTTACGTTCAATAAAATTGTACATTCAACTGCGAGTGTATTAAGATCGGAAAGAATGTATATTGATCGTTGCCTCCAAAAGCAGTAAACTAGCAAATGATTGTGCTATGTGCACTGAAGCAAGGGTGCTAACTCTATTCACGTCGCACAAGTCAGAACTGATGCAGTGAATAGCAATACCAATTCCGTGATCAAAGCACACGTGGTTTTTTAATAAAGCTTAACAAAGTGAAATATCACTATGCGTAATGCAGTCACTACTAAAGAGATCTTTGCTACTTTGAGACAGAGCTTTCCCTGAGAATTCTGCATGAAAGAAAACTCAGTCAAATAAACGGGTCAAATAAATGGAAGTGCAAGGGCTCTCGTGTTGAATGTTCAGACGCAGAGAGGCCGGGCAGTAGAGCGAGTCTGGGCAGCGCCGGGGGCCGGAGGAGTTCGGCCAGGGAGTCTGCCAGGGATTCTGCCCGACGCTCCACACGAAAGTCTTCTGCCGCAGAACTAGCCGACAGCCCCGAAGGTACGTTTCGTTTGTTGTCATCACACTGTCCTTCGCATGGATTGATTGACTATTTCGTTTTTCCGGGTGTGTCAACTAAATTAGTCCATGCGTAGTGCATGCTTTTGTCACGGGAAGTCGCAATGTTCTTCCCCCGATGGATGGCGAGATCCGGTGCCGACCAACATGCGGCTTGCGGGAGGTTTTCCTTGCAGATATCTCCCACCTGCGTGACACCTCCCCAGCGAATACCGCTACATCAACCCCAGCTGACACAGTCTAACAAGAGAAAAATTAATAATAATCATTGTTCATTTGTGATAATATTGACGCATAAGAAAAATAATGTTAAGTTTATCTTAGGGCATGCAGAGGATGTTAAGTTTTCTTTTCTTCTCAATTTGTTGCGCCTGAATTGACACAATGCTTCTCCAAGCCCCTTGGGAAAAGTTGAGCGCTTTGCGCTGGAGAGTAAACCTCTGTTAATCATTGCGCTTAGGGAGTAATCCTCCATTAATACTGTCATAGTATGTCACGCCTCGTCGCAGTCAGTTGTCAAGAGGACCGCCAGGTAGTATCTCCGCGTACGCGCTCCTACGTCAGTACCCAGCGGCTAGAATTGGGAAGGAATAAGGATAGGTTTAGGACACTTCACAGGGGTTGGACTAGCCCTTGTGAAACAGCAAAACTCGTTTTATTGGAACAAAGTTATTTCGACGAGAATCGAACCCGGATCTCCTTGGTGAAAGGCGAGGGACTTCGCTCTGCGCCACGAGATGAAATGCGCTCTGATTCTTCGCCGCTGGTTGATTGAACCATCCAACTGGGAGTTTTCGTGCTTTATATCGGTAAAAAGGGTAATTCTCCTTTTGATTGTGGCAGAAACTACTTGAGAAAGAGAAAAGTCAAGTACAACGATGTTGTTTGTGATGAGAAGCAATCGGTCGAAGGCAGCAGACGGACACGCAGATGTTTTGCCGTCAATTTTTCGGTATCGTGGACCCACCAGATGTGGACTCTGACTACACAACATGTTAGAGGAAGTAATTTGCTACATATAGGAACAAGATGTATTCACTTTTTTGTTACGAGGGTCCGGAAATAATAGTTTTTCTGTCTGTCGAAAATTCGCCGTTTTCGCCCGCATCAATACAATACTTTCTCTATTCTGCGTAATAAATGCGAGAAGGTAATAAAAAGGAATGAAGAGACGATAAACTGATGCAATTTCACCAGGGCCTAGCCAACTTGAAAAACTGCGTTTCGCAATATACACCATCAATAAAACATGCACAGGGAATAAAAGAATATATAGATTAGATAGATAGATAGATAGATAGATAGATATTAAAGTTTGCTTTGAGCTAATGCTCAGTGGCAAACGTGATTACAATTAGAATTAAGACATTTACAAAACTATTAGGAATATTTTCAATTAGAATTAGAGGTTGATATCCTAGCTCTCATTTTTGCTGTAATCACGTTGTGATCATTAGTCCAATCTTCTAACGTGTGCATGCGTGCTTCGGCTTGTGCTGTGTGTGCAGACGTGGAGGGGCCTGGTAGCAGAGTGAGTCTGGGCAGCGCCGGCGCCCGCAGGAGCTCTGCCAGGGACTCTGCCAGAGACTCTGCCAGGGACTCTATCCGCCACTCCACGCGCACGTCTTTTGCCGCCGAATCGGCCGGCAGCCCCGAAGGTACGTTTGAGGAACATGCCATACGTACATAATATGATCAAAGATGGACGAAACTTTTTGTTGGTTGGTTGGTTAGTGATTCCGGGCGCGTCAACAGCTGAGGTCATTAGTCCCGTAAGTGTAGTTCATGTTTTTTCCTCGGGAGATGGCGGTGACCTGCCCCCGCTGGATGGCGAGATCCGGCGCCGGCTTACCGTTTGCTAGTGGGGGTTTCCCCTAACCAGGACTCTCCCAGGGCACCACCCCAGCTGGGACAAGTTCTAAGCTCCCGACCGATCTCCCGGAATATGTGGTAGTGTAGTGCATGTTAGAGTACGTGTGTGTGTAAGGGGAGAGGATAGGACAAGGCAGACGAAGGAAAGATTGCGCGCGGCCCGTGGCCCGTTTGGTAGGGTACTGCTCCGGCATTCGCCTGTTGTTGATCGAAGAAACCACAGAAAACTACCGATCAGAGCAGCCTGCCGCTAGAATTCTCCTCCAGACAGCGACTGAATTCGACCTAGCCGAAAAGCTAGTGACGAAAATCCTGCCGCCGTCATGACTTGAACCTAAGACCTCCCGTCGAGAGAACGTTTTAGAAACGAATCTGCTTCTGCACCATAACGATCCGAAAGTCTTTGAGAAGCTTCCATTCTTGCAGTCTTCTGATTTGCATTCAAAAGTTTCAGAACCCATCTCGCATGGATTTTCCGATATTTTAAGTGGTTTCTGATAATTGTTGGCACACTTCCATACGTTAATTAAGTTGTTTAACACACATCACGATCAATTTTCTCATGTCATCACGAATCATTTTTTCCATTCTTCGAATGTTTGTAAAACGTAATGCTCGTCCGTAGGTGCCGAGCATGAGTGAGGTTGGAAAAGGTTTTACGCCCGCCACAAAACAACTTGAATCATTTGTGAATTTGAGGTTTTGAAAGGATCTCACGACCAAATTGTACACACAATTGATTCAAAATATCTGATGTTTCACATTTTCATTCGCCAAATACCGAATGATAATGCGTTGCGCAACTGAAACGTGTACTTCTTGTTCACTCCTTTGTTCACTCATTGTGATAAATACAACAATATGGACTTCAGAGACAAAAGAACAACGTTACTTGAGAATAAACACTACTACCAACTGCGGACATTTGTCACGTAACTGACGTCAGAAAAATATCACGTTGATTACGAAAGTCTCATTCATATTTCATACACCCTCTTAACAGGCGTAATGCTATACGTATATAATTGCTAGGAGGCAATAGGACATACTACGTCGCGATATTTCTGGCCGTCTGCGCTCCCTAGAGTTCAACCAGCACGATTACGCACGGACTGGGCAAAACGTTGGTCTCACACGGAACGGCACGGCAAGATTATCAGGGCTCCCTACCGTTGCTTTCGAGTGAATTCAGTTGTCGCGTTTTCGTTTTTCCTTTTGCTGTGCTATGTGTTTTTATTTGCTATTTTATATCTCGTTCAGAAACTAGAAGAATGCTGAAAAAAGGAATAATGGAAATCTCAGGGGATAAAATCATAATAAATACAACTGAAAATCCAAGCGATTATTCCAATTATTCAGGAAAAGATGACAAATAAACATGTATACTAATAACAAATCTCATGAGTAAGCAATAATATCGTTCACTAAATAGTTTCGCTTGTGGTTGCTATTAATTACTTAATTATTCGTTCTAATTTATCGTATGAAATATCCTGTTATATTAAGAACGAAAGAAGCGCGAATCGTATTGAGAATGTTACAGTTGGCAACACGCGTGTGATGTGACGTAGGTAGTTCACCCGCGCTGCGAGAAGTCAAGAAAAGTCTCGCGATAGGAATTAATGCGGGAGTTTTTTTAGATATTCCACAAGAGGAGAGGCTACGGGGAGTAAAAGGTTCTACCTACGTCACAACATCAACAGATGTACCAACTGTTGAAGTGAACTTCGCACGCGCAAGGCGTGGGGAAGAAGTCAGGCATGGGACAATATCAAGTAACAATAAAAACAGTTGGCAACACCTTTATTGTACCAAATTTTACAATTTTATGCAAGACAAACACTACCGTCATTGTATTATACTTTATTGTAGCAAACTTTACAATTTTATGCAAGACAAACACTACCGTCAACTTTTCCAGTTCGCTGAAGATCTCAAATCACATTTTCTGCCTCACTACAGCACTTCAACCTCAAATAGTTGCCCATAGTGCCACTGATGATATGGTTCCCAGCCTCGCAAGATGGCTCGTCTTTCCAGTCTCAGCTTCCTGAGGGAATGGGCCGCCCAAAAGCGCGGGATGCTCATTTAAAAATCCCACATAAACACTATACTTACACATGTCATGAGTCGGAGGAATACTGGCCCGTTCACTTCCACTGAGTGTCTCTTGCAACGTTCATAACGACGTCAACATTTGACGGAGAATGTGAGTCACGCCTAGGCGATCCAACGGTCACTCACTTGGCGTGCCTACTTCTAAGATCCCCTTGAATTACGTCTGGACTAGGGTTTAAAGGAGGCCGAGGTCTAAAATACTGGTACGGGTTACAGTCAACATCCGTTTTCTTCCCGCATACCTTCCGAATTAAATAAATAAATGAAGATACATAGATGTTCTGATATTCTGCACAATGTATAAACTCAGACGATGAAAATGTGTTTTGATTCGTAGATGTACCCTGTTTCGTATAAATGGTATAGTTCTTCCTTATTTAGTGTGATCTGCTAGTAACTACACGCAGTCGTATGGGAAGAGTTGCGTGTAGTTACAAATGAGTGATGCGTGTACAGAAGCGGAAAGGGGTGGTAGCAAGGCGAGTCTGGGCAGCGCCGGGGGCCGCAGGAGTTCTGCCAGAGACTCTGCCCGGGAGTCTGCTCGGGAATCTGCCCGACGATCAACCCGGGGGTCTTCTTTTGCGGATTCAACTGGCAGCCCGGATGGTACGTTTACATGTTTTATAATTATCTCATGTTCGCCCTCATTTTACGCATACAAGGTTTCTCGTGTGTATTTTGTCTTGAGCACAGAGCGTAATGTGCCATGCAATGAATTATTGTTGAATTAATATGAATTATTGTCCGACGTAATTATGTAATAAGTCAACTGAAGGTGAAAATTGTCGCACTGATTTTATTATATTTCTATAAATGAGTGTTGAATTAATGTCACAAAAATCACAAATCCTACAAGAACACACACGTAACGCCTTCAAAGAAAAACTATACATAAAGATCATTCCCTAATATCACACCATTTATTCAACATTTTCTTTCCCATTCTCTTACGACTTTATCGATGAAAAACTTAAGGAACTACTCTTAAAATTTGCATGTAGCCTAGAATTCAACAACACGAACATTCACGTGATTCGTCAACTCCTATAAGCCATTCCAGGATACGTCCCGGTATTATCCTCTAAGAGTAAATACGCCACCACCAACATCGCCTCTCAATCCTGCAGCCAAGTCAATCAGAAACAATCCGTAGGCAATTAATTTTCTTCGGGATATGGCCGTAGTTGCACATAAACCGAGGGCCCGTACGCATTACCCTGATACGGATGCAGACATGGTTAGAATAGATAGCGACGCATCCTGCCCTGGAAAAGACCCACTCTTGCTCGCCAGGCGTTCTACACTGGCCACCTAGCGAAGAACAAGAGCTGTTGTAAACCTGGGCAGCCGAAACTTGGGACGTGTCTGTAAAAATGTGACTAGGTACCTTCGGAATTTGGTTGAATACGAAACGTGTTAACACGGACGCCTAAAACTATCACTTATTGGGGCACGTGTACTCTCGGTAAACCTGGTAGAATTTATCCGTCCAATTTTGGTGCTCGTGTTTCACTTTATTGTGAAGGTGTTCAGACTCCAAGCCGTTTTACCGAGTCTTGTGTTTTCGCCTCAGCTGCTGCGTGACTGTGATTTCCTTGTCTATACGTTGCTCACCTTTTTTCGGGAGAGGAAGTATTTCGTCTGAGCGAGGGGGCGTCGCTACCTTTCCCTGTTGCGGAACGTAACGATAACAGGGTTACGTTTTTACATAGCTTCAGTATACACTCAATCGTGAATCCATATCTTCAACAAAATTAGATTGTGAGTTTCGTTCGTGACATTCTTACCCCAGAGGTTACAACTGTAGACGCTTGCCCTTCCCCGGACGATGGGAATGTATGTCACGAATCCCAAACGCGACCTCCACAGCACGTAATCCTTACAAAACCGCAAACATTTTAATGAAGCGTTATACATCACCTAAAAATCCGCCAAGATCAGATTACGTGACAGTTTTAACCGTCCGATCTGTGAGTGTCGTGTTTAATACTTTACCGCCAGACGACGACTAACACACACTTTTACTTCACCGAGTGGACTGATTGTAAGGGACAACCACGAACTCGCTTCATGGAGGAATACAGAATAGGAGGGGAAACTGGTCTAGCGCCATTTACAATAATGAAAATGCGAAAATCGACATCTCTGCACTCTGGTGGCCGGAATGAATACTTCTCGATCGTTGTTGAAACTGGCAGAGGGGCACGGTAACAAATTAACTTTTTGGACATCCAAGGCAGGAATATGGAGGATTATTATCCTTCCTAATTAATTCCAACTTGAATATAGATAACCTCCACAACCTCACGTATTTCGCTAGTTTGGCGCCTAATTTTCATTAAAACGAATTTCAGTAGGGGAAGAGCCAATTGGCAATTATAAATTTTTTTTTGTGTAGTATTCAAAATTTTTTTCTGAAAGCAATCGTACATTACTTCAGAGCAGTTCAATAGAAGTTCGAAATAATAATATGGTATTTTATACACACTACACTGAGAATTTCACATTCTATTATAAACTGTATGAGAGAGAGAAAGAGAGAGAGAGAGAGAAAGCAAGTGAGAGAGAAAGAGTGAGTGAGAGAGAGAAAGGGAGAGTGAGAGAGAGAAAGAGAGAGTGAGAGAGAAAGAGAGTGAGAAGAGAGCGAGTGAGAGTGTATGAGAAAGTGAGAGAGAGAGCGCGAGAAAGACGGAGAGTGAGAGTGAGAGAGAGCGAGAGAGACGGAGAGTGAAAATGAGAGAGAGCGAGAGAGAGACGGAGAGTGAGAGAGAGCAAGAGAGAGACGGAGAGTGGGAGAGAGCGAGAGAGAGACGGAGAGTGAGAGAGAGAGAGAGCTATCGAGAGAGAGGGAGAGAGAGCGAATGCGAGAGAGGGAGAGGGAGAGCGTGGGTGCCCCGTTACGCCGTTTTCCGTCTGTGCAGGGCGGGAGACTCTGGGCAGCCTGTTGAGCACCGGGAGCGCAGGCGCCCGCCGGAGCTCGGCCAGGGACTCGGAGCGGCGTTCCACAGGGCGCTCGCTGGGGCCCGCCGATGGAGCCGAAGGTGCGCTCACGGAACCTCTCTTACATCGCAAATAAGCTCTTAAGACAATTTTAAAGCCCGGTATACACGGTACACTTCTCGTGCAGATTGGACGAACAGAAAACGTGCAGTCCAGACTGCACGTTTTTTATACGAGCATGTTCATAATTTTTCATTAAAAATGCAAAAGTTTTTTCGGCGCCTTTCAACAAGTAAAATATTAAAGATATAGATATTTTCCTTGACGAAATCAATTCCTCAAAGATAGATTTTGAAATAAGGTCATGTACCATTTCTCGAAAATTTGAGTACTTTTCGCGTAATTTTGCGTGAAAATACAGGCGAGAAAGTCCGTGCTGTTTTAGAACCACTAGTTTCTTTTCTGACTGGATGACGTGACGTATGGAGCCGGACTGCGAACACGACGGCGCACTGCTCTGGCTGCCTGCTTCCCCTGTGATGCACACATCTCATTTCTCTCCAAATGCACTGTGGCGCTACAGCTTGTGGCCTAGGCTCCGCGTTCAAAAGTTAGTCTTTCGAAAAAAAATACGGAGACTCCGGATTTCATATTCGAAATTTCGTCATTTGCCATTGCCACTGACTTTACGGATGGCAAGTGAATGAAACATTCAATAAAACACACGTACTCTTATACGGAATAGTTTCAAAATAGTGGAAAATAACAACAAAAACAAAATTGCATTCAACATCTACGATTAATAAGCCACGGATTAGGCTTGAACATGCTCTGAAGGTTTGTTCTTACAAAGAATAATGGGCTGAAACGTCTGAGGAGATCCGTATTTGCTTGCAACAAAGAGAATGGACATACCATCAACTGATGCAATTTCACCATTGCCTGACTGCCACCATTGACTGACTAATAGTCCAATCTTCGTAACATGTGCATGTGTGCTTCGGTTTGTGCTGCGTGTGCAGACGTGGAAGGGCGCGTCAGCCGGGAGAGTCTGGGCAGCGCCGGTGCCCGCAGGAGCTCTGCCAGAGACTCTGCCAGAGAGTCTGCCAGGGACTCTGGCCTGCGCTCCGCGCGAGCGTCTTCTGCCGCCGAATCAGCCGGCAGCCCCGAAGGTGCGTTTGCGGAACACGCTGTATAACACTCGTATTTTCTAGAGTAGGCTAATGTTTCATTGGCACATTCTTGGGTGAGAGAGCAAAAGAGTGAGAGAAATATAGAGTGATAGAGATAGTCAGAGTATATAGAGCGCTTCAAAATTGTTTATTGATTTTTTTCGTGTTTCCGGGCGCGTCAACTGCTTTGGTCATTAGTCCTGTAAGGGTAGTGCAAAGCAAGAAAGTAAAAATCTGATACTAAAACAAGCCTTTCTTCTCTACCAGCAAAATTTGTAATTTTACGAATTAGATTCATGACTAGTTTCGTTTGAATGGTACTCGTAATTATTTTCCGAATAATTTAGTTATTGATTTGAGCGCCAGGAAATACTCGTAATTATGACTGTAACCCGGATGTTTCCTACGAAATTTTAATATTTCTCTTCCAAAATTATGTCGGGCTAGGTCAGTTAATTGAGTTCGAAGTTCATAATTGCTGCTACTTACACCGCAACCAATTACTCAATCTGCCATTTATTCGGAGTAGCAAGGAATCTGAAAATCGTATAAAAATATGGTTAAATCTTATAAAATTTAAAATCTTATAAAAAATGCTACTGCTGTATTGCACGTAACGAATAATGATAATCAGCTTTTTTTAAAGAAACAAATTGGAATTTGTTATAATGTGAAACATGATTCTAATAAAAGTTAAACATGAATTGTTACATCGTTAATCCAAAATGAAATTATCTTTGGTCATGACCAGCTCTCTCTATCTTGTAATAATTATAAATCAACCTTGTTATATTCGCGGATCTTCGCGCGCTCTTCACTTCTCCATTCGATGGCGCCCAGTTGAATCTTCTCCGTCGTCGCAACAGAATCTTCCTTCTTCATAAAGTCCTCCGCCTAATATTCGCAATCAAATTCACATTCTCCCAGCGATACTATTATTACCCGTTACTTCCTTAACTCGCATCACGAGTGGACGCCTATAAGAACATTTTATCTTAATATAAGAAACGATAGACTTAATTATACTACAAGTTATTGCATCGGATTTGGTTGTCCAGCTAGTCTTTCCTCGACTTGGTAAAATGTCAGGAGCCAACCCGCGCATTACCGCATTGTTAGAGAGAGTGTCACTGTTCTTCCTAAAACCCAAAAAATCATAACTCTGTATCATCCTCTTTATGTCTAACAAAATAATACTATTTTCGCCTCCGCCCGGTCATTTCCACATCCTCTTCACCTAGCGAAAATGACCTTTAACGCCGGTTGTTTACTGGTCACATAGGGACCGCCCTTGCGATCGTCTTTTGACATTCCTATATCCTACGTAATATAAATGACATTTTCATACACAAAAATGGTTCGTCATTTTGGTATATCACAATACATAGAGAATGGAATGTGGAGAAAGGTAAAGGAAATATTAAGGGAGAGAGAGAGAGGGAGGGAGAGAGAGAGAGGGAGGGAGAAGAGAAATGGAGAAAGAAATAGAAAGGCACATCTGTAGAGAAGGGGAGACAAGGAAGGGGATACACAAAGAGAAGGAGAGAGAGATACGAAGAGAGAAAGAGGCAGAAAGAGTGAGAATGAAAAATAGAGGGAGAGAAGGGAGAATAAAGGAGAGAAAGGGAGATATATGGAGGAAGAGAGTGACGAGAGGGAGAGGGGAGAAGTAGACAAAGAGGGAGAAGTAGATAAAGAGGGTAAGGTGGAGGAAGACATAGGTGGGAGGAAGAAGGAGGGAGAGGGAGAGAGGAATACAGTGGCCGATAAAGGGAGAGAGACGGCAAAAGAGGAGGAGAGGAAGGGAGAGAGGAAGAGGAACAGAGGGAAGGGGGAAAATAAAGCGGAGAAGAAAGCCTGAAGAGAGACGTGCGTGTGTGTGCGCAGAGGAGAAGCGGTCCAGCAGCTGGTTCCGCTTGGGCAGCGCCGCCAGCCGCAAGAGCTTCGACAGAGACTCCGCGCGCAGATCCACGCGACCGTCGGGCGCCGCCACCCTCCAAGGTACTCTGAACCCCACAAGTTACAATCGATTTTGACAATAAGCCTCATCTTCGCTTATAGTGAGCATGGTGATTCAGTGAACTCGATTATAGCGAACTGGAATCACTGGT
>BLKR01007461.1:17500-37147 GCA_011170035.1 Teleogryllus occipitalis | reverse complement strand
ATTGATTTTTCTCTTTTCTTTTCTACATCTTATCTTTTAAAACTTACAAGTGTAATTTTCTTAATTAAAATTGGGATGAGTATAGTTGTTAATTATCTTTACCATTACTCATGTATTAATCGTAATAAATCTAATTTTCTTTTTTTCAAGATGTTGTGTGTTTACAGGTGGGTGTAAAGTCAGTTGATAGTATTATCAACAAATATAAAAAACAAGAAGCTCTGACCACACCCAAAAAGACCCGTAAAAGATCCCGTCCAGTCACAGATATTGACAATTTCACCATGGATGCAATTGCCAATAAAATTTATTGTAGTTTGAATTCAGGTAATCAATTAGACTTTTTAATTAGTTTGTTAGTATACAGTTTTATTAATATAAACAATGATCATTTTGTGTTGTTTTATGTATTATTTAACAAGTACCAAGGATTATATTTTATGTAGGTTGTGGTATTTCTATAAGAAACCTGTACACAAAGATTGTGGGAGATGAAACGTTAAATTTTGAACGCTATCAGACCTCCCTAAAGCGAATAGTGAAGAACATGAGTTTTACTTAGGGAAAGGGAGACAGGTATGCCAATGTGACGGAGAATAAAATTATAATTTTTAAAAGAGTGCTTCCTGAGGAACTACTATAGAAATACAAACTCCAACACGCCAAAGGCAGTAATTATTATTATTATTATTATTATTATTATTATTATTATTATTATTATTATTATTATTATTATTATTATATTTTTCTGTACTTTTCTCAGTAAGCTTTGAGAACCATTCATCGATTCATACGACTTAGGCTCTAGCAAATGCAACTGGTAATGACAGATCTGAGGAAAGACGGAGAAGAAATTCATCTTTGTCCGTCGTTCAATTTAAAAATTTTCGCACAATATGGCAAGTCTGTAGGATTAAAGCTTTTTGGATGGTTATGCAGATTCCTTTTGATAATCCTATTTTTGTAAGACCTGAAGCAAAACGGTCTGTCACCACTCCTGTGGCTGAGATGATTATTGGCACTATTTCAACCTTACTCAATTGCCAAACATGTTGGATTTCTGCTGCCAAATTCTGGTATTTTGAAATCTTCTCTGATTCTGTCTTATTCAGATTTTTTGTCAGTGGACAGCCTACATCTATGATTGTTGCATACTTTTGTATTTTATTGATGACTACTATGTCCGGGCGATTATAATCCACAGTTTTATCAGTGACAATGGGCCTATCCCAGTAGAGTACTATTTCACTATTTTCTATAACCGGTGAAGGTGAATATTTGTAAAATGGTGGAGGGTTCTCAATTAGTCTATAATTTGATGCCAATTGTCTATGGATTATTTTGGCTACTTGATTGTGCCTCCCAAGATATGCAGTGTTGGCAAGAACTGGGCAACCTGCAATCACATTGGTCGATGGTCTCATTTGGTTGATTACACATTCTACAGACATCTTTTATACCGCTCTTCAGTACGTGTTTATCATAATTGCGTGTTTTTATTACCCCATCTTGAATTGCTATAATAAATCCTTCAGTGTCAGGAAATAAATATCCCATTTTCAACCACAGGAGAGAAGAGACTTTATCAACTGATGGGTTATTCAAGAGATTAGGATATTTTCCATGAAGGGTTTTGTTCTTCCAATCTATCTGCATGTTACATATCTGGGAAACAATTTCAGTGTTGGTTTCAGTCTTCTGGAGATTTAGAGCTGAATAGTTTGCATCTACAGCAACTACATTCTTCAGTAACACACTATCCGAGGCGTGAAAGTACATTCGCATTTTCTTTTCTTGTGACCTGCACAGATTGAAGATATTACGCAGGCCTCTACCTCCTTGGTTTCTGGGAAGATAAAGCCTTTCGACAGCGCTCTTGGGATGATGTATTCTGAATTTTGTGAGGGTGGTTCGAGTAATCGTATCCAGTTCCCGAAGGTCTGTGTCTGAGTATTTCAGGATACCAAAGGAATATGTCAATACTGGGACAGCATAGGTGTTAATAGCACTTATTAGATTCCTTGAGTACAATTTTTTGTTCATCAACTTTGTTATTCTTGATTTGTACCTTTCCTTGAATATCGACTTCATATTTGTGTGGTTCACTCGTCTATTTTGTTGGATGCCAAGGTATTTATAAGTGTCGTTGTACAAAAGCTGTCGAAAATCACAAGTTTCATCAGGTACTTCGACCAATTTACCATTTTTTAGGTGTATTTCGGCACATTTATCAAATCCAAAGGACATAGCAATGTCTTCACTAAATACCCGCGTCACATACTTCAGCGCTTTCAGGTGGTTTTGGGTCTCGGCAAACAGTTTAAGATCATCCATAAATAATAAATGGCTGATTCGGGAGGTAGGATCTCTCAGTCGGAGTCTGTACCCTAGACATTCCTTGTTTAGAAGCTGTGATAGGGGGTTTATAGCTAAACAAAACCATAGAGGGCTCAGTGAATCGCCTTGAAATATTCCTCGACGAATATCAATCTTAAATGTACAATTCTCCAAATTAATCTCCGTGCACCAGTTTTTCATTAAGGCAGCGAGCAGGTTGACAACCTTTGTATTAATTTTATATATTTTCAAAATGTGTATCAGCCATTCATGAGGTACCGAATCAAATGCCTTTCTATAGTCGATGTAGCACATGCTCAAGTTTCGGCTTTTTACCTCAGCTTGTTTTATGATTCCGCTGTCCGCAGTCAACTGTTCTTTGCATCCAAAGGTACCCCTGATGCATCCTTTCTGTTCCATGCTGATATTGTTCTGATTACAATGCATGTATATCTTTTCGTGTAAAACTGATGTTAATAACTTATATAGTACAGAGAGACATGTTACTGGCCTGTAATTTTTGGGATCTGACTTAGGAACACTTTTGGGTAGTAAGTAAGTAATACCTTGCGTTAAGAATTTTGGGCACTGATCAGGCTTCTGAAGTATCTCATTAAAACTAATTGAAATCAAGTTGTGTAGGGAGACAAAACGCTTCAACCAAAAGTTCTGAATTTTGTCAGATCCCGCTGATTTCCAATTTTGGCATTTCTTAAGACTCCCTTCAATATCTTCGGTGGTAATGTGGACTTCAGACATTTCTGGAAGGTTGGCCATATTTTCCTGAAGTTCAGAGAGCCATGATGCATCACGATTGTAGCTTGAAGGGTTGGTCCAGATTTCCTGCCAGTATGACTTGAATTTATAATTATCAACTTTCTCCTGGCTATCAGCTTTGTGTTCCAAGTTCCGATAGAATACTTTCTGGTTCCTCTCAAATAACATATTTTGTTGTTTCCGCTTTGAGCATTCATTGTATCTTCGCAATCTAGCACCCTTAGCTTTGAGCTTTTGTCTAGCTTCATCGTGGTACAGGGTTAGTTTTTGTCTTAACTCGGAGTCGTTGATGTTGATTTGCATTTTATGTAGGATTCTATTAATTTTATGCTTTACTCTTCTACTTTTGTTGTTTGAAAGAAATTCATGAATTATATTAATCTCTGTTCTCAGTTTAACAATACTTTGTTCCAGTCTAAATTGCCATGCAGGTTTTCTCACTTTCTTTGTTTTGCTTGGTGGATTATTCTGAATGCGCTGTCCATGACAGCAACTGCAGCTGCATACAAGGCAGTATGAATATCTGTCAAGTTATTTAATTGGTCAGCAACCTGAGGTATTACCTGATCAACTTGCTTAATAAGAAGATTAGGTTGTTTGGTAAAGATCAATTTTGGGATTTTAGGCCTACCAAGAGGATCTGTGTCTCGAAACAGAAATATCCTACAAACTTTTCAGCGGTTTCCTTACTTATACTCAAAGCATTTGTCTCTATTGTCGTATCGTTATTATCACCAGTTTGATGGTCTTCTACAGCTGCCTGAAGTTCATTACCCACTTCCCTACGTATTTCATCAATTTCGATCTGGGTAAGATACTTTCGTTTCATAATTACGTTCTTACGATCGGCTAGGTTTTGTTCAGTCAAGTTGAATTCTGGGTAGGTTTTAGAAAATTCAGAGTGAAGTTTGTGTCTCCAACCCGGTAAGGGATCGTCTCTACATTCATTTATGAGCAGGTAAGTGCGAATAACTTTTTTATTCATTTCTCTGCTCCATTTAATTCTATTGGATGTTTCATTTCTTCTGGAGGCATTCCTCTTGGTACGCAGTCCAGATGAAGTTGACGCATTCTCCTCACTGGAGTTGGAGTAGGCATTGCCATTTTGATCGCTTACGTTGTCATCATCGGGCTGGGGTCCCGTGCCAGGTACAGCCCTACTCCCTGGCACATCCGAGGCTTCATTCTGCACGAACTGCTCCATATCAAATGGGTAATGCATTTTATAGCTCTCTGCCAGCTACAGGGGAAACTAGGTAGGAATAAGTGCGGGTAGGAAAATAGGATTGTTAGGGAGTGATTAAACGGAGGACGACAAGCTACTCGATCCACCTGCCGAGATCCGGGGGCGAGGGGGCAGATAAAGGTGCGACGGGAATGGATTACTAGGTAAAGGACAGCGGTCAGCTGCTCCGATTAGTCGCCTCTTACGACAGGGGGAGATCCCTTGGTGCTATTCTACTAAAACCCCCGACACCACACGGGGTTATTATTATTATTATATTATTATTATTATTATTATTATTATTAATAGTGTGTGCATATCTATGATTTTGCATATTTTTGTCTCTTGCTTCAGGGCATAGATAAATGAAATTCCTTGACATATGGTTCGAATTGGATGCTATGTAGATTAATATGTTAGTGCAATTTGGTAAATTTTTCCTGTTGGTGCATATTCATATAATAATAAGAGCGTTTTTTTATGCTCCTATATTTATTTTGTTTAAAGAGAGACTTATCTCTAAACCATTCCTTGTCATAGAATCTATTTATTTGGGAGCAGTCATTGATTAGAAAAAGTTTGTCACACTTTGTGTTTTTTCTTTTCTATAGACAATAAAATACTTGTGCAAATGTAGGATATTTCTTGATATATTTTTTATACCAAGCAGAAAAAATGAAACAAGACAAATAATGTCCTTAATGAAGGTGCATAATTACTTCAATTATTTCTCCTGAGAAGTGAGCTAGATTATATTATGTTTGCACAAAAATACATCTTTTCATTCCAAGTATCACATGAAATGAAATATTGTTAATTTTAATTGCATATTTCAGAATTTTTAGGTCATAGATGCATATTTCAAGATTTATAGGACATAAAAATCATCTCTCTAATTATTATAATTCTTAGTTTTCACAGATGTACTTGTCTTGTATATCTAAATGTATATGTAAATAGTCATGTCAACATTGTTTCAGTTTTTTGTAGCTTGTTTGTAACCTTATTTGATTAGTAGCATTTGTGACATTACTTGTAATACTGGTTTTGGGCAAGTAGCACCGCATCTCTCTCTAAATTCCACATGCATTTTGAATTTCCTTGGCACAATGCTGAAAATAACCGTTGTCTTACCTTGAAATTTTTTCACAGCAAGAATGTGTATTTAACTGGCAATAAATAAACAATATATTAATCTTGTACTGCTTGGCTGCCTATTGGGAATTATTTGGCATGAATTTGTAATGGAAACTGAAGTATAATATACTTTTGATTTGAATTATTTAACAAGCAATGAGAGGGTTTACTGTGTAATAACTGCATGTTCAGGGAGAAGCTTATAGTAATGTAGTCACAATAAGAGCGTAGATTCAATATTATTGTGCAACTATACATTTAATGTGCCATTTATATTGATTGTGTACGTTCCTGTTTAAATAAACATCTTTAAAAAAATCAAAAAGTCATATTTATTACCATTTATCCCAATCTTATGAATCACACCCCATTGAAATGGTGAAAAAATGGGTAAATAGAAAGACTGTCTCTGGTAACAATGGATAAGTTATTGAAGACTTACTTACACTAATGATGATTTTCATTATTTTTTTTGAACTTATTTTTAAAAGCTAATGAATAATTGAACAGATAAATCAAATGGATGCATTTGCATTGATATTGACATAACTGGACTGTTAGGAACAATTCATTAGATCACTTAAAAACTACCATGTATATCACGTTAATTAACTTCAATAATTGTGGTATTTATTTGCGTTCAATAAAACTCATTACTACCAGTTCAAAACGTGAAGGAACTGTGGACACACATCCTAAAAGCATTAATAACATAGAAGTATGACCGCAGATAACTGTTGAGGTTGTATTTTTCATTTGCACTTGACACTTTTTAACACTTCTTAAGCTCGCAATAGTTGATAATTCTTAATTAACTTAATAATTATTCACAGAGTTAATATTCGTTTATAGATGAACATCTCTTTAATTTTACCGAAAAACGAAACATGTATTATTGAACAGTGGACAAGACTCGAGACCGCGCGAGGATTGTGAATGACAACAAACAAAACAAAAGCGAGAGACTTGATCAGAGTTATAGTTTCATAAGTTGGCTATTCCGACAGGAAATCTTTCAAGCTACCATATTGCGAATTTAGTGCGGCCTAATACACGGCCTGGAGTCTAGCGCCTTACCCCTATGTGGGATGTTTTTCCAAATTGAAGAAACCTGTGCGGCTCTAGTTGCTTTGAAATTTTGAAAAACATTCTTTAAAATTGAGGGTACTTTACATGAAGCCCCACGGACTATCTCAAAATTTTCTCAAAAACGGCTCCAAATTTTTTCTTTAAATTTCTTGTAAGAATAGAGTAAAATACACTTAAAAAGATGGCATAAGTCAGATTTTCACGATTAACTCTGAATTTTCAAAAATTGCAAATGTTTGAATTTTTCCGGCGTCTTCCTACAACTACAAAACTGAAGACGGATATTTTTCGTTCAAATGAAATTTGTTGTGCATAAATAGTTCTTTCAACAAGGTCATGTATATAGTTTTGGAAATTTTAGTAGTTTTTGTGCGATAGTGCGTGCAATATTTGCAATTTTAAAAATTACAAAAACACGATTTTCTCAAAAACGGCTCCAAATGTTTTCTTTAAATTTTCAGTAGGGTTATTACCAAACGAACCCTATACCATGACATAAACGCCATATTGCTCTATTCTTTTGTTTTTTCAAAAATTACAAAAATTATTTTTTGGACTAGTTTCCCACGTCGGTAATATTTACATTAAAGGCAATTTATTCCCATTATATTTATGAGTACATGTGCTTTAAATAATGTCAAATAAAGTTTTTCGAAAACTCCACAATTTTCTGTAAAAATAAGCTGAAAATTCCGCATTTTCAGAAACACTCAAACGCTATGCTCTCAAAAAGATTCCAAATTTTTCCAATATATAGTGCTAATTGCACTGTTTAATATGACGTAAAGTTCATTTTGTTGTATTCATTTGTTTTTTCAAAAGTTATAAAAATGTAATTTTTTGAAATATCTCTCACGCCATTAATATGGACATTTCCATCGATTTGTATGCATAATTACATTTATGAGTGGAAGTGCTTCAAATAATTTCAAATGAACTTTTTCTTAAACTCAATAATTTTGTGAATAAGAACTTCAAATTTTGCATTTACAGTAATGCTTAATCACCATTATCTTAAAAACCGCTTCAAAGTTTTCAATGAAAATTTCTATTTAGGGCGAGCTTTTACTCTTCTTTAACATTCTTGAAGTAATAATTCAATTGTACAACTAGGAAAGCAAAAAGTTGAGAAAATGTAAAAAAAAAAAGTCCTTGGGGGACGATAGATGGCAGCTGGCCAGAGAATGGAGCAAGACCTTAAATCCAGATCACACCAACGAAATTAGAAAACTATACTACGAGAAAGTCTGTGCCATTCTATAACACTTGTTTCTTGTATTTTATAGGAAATTGAACAACAAATGCGCCTATATTTGTTTGAAATTTTTATCTAATCGAATTTATTGAAAAAAATTCATTTTTTAATTACCTTTTTAAATGAACAATTTTTTCAAAAAATAATTTACAGAGAAACAAAATTTCAAATCACATTTCAAAGTATTAAATGAAACAAACAAGGATTTTTTATATTAAGAACATTAGAAGCAATTATTTATATTTTTCAGACAAATAAGAAAACGTGTTTTTTTGTTGACCAGATTTAAGAAAAAAATATCGTACATTTTATAAAAAGTCGTGTCAACTCTTGTACGATTTGACGATGGAACGGCTTTTGTATCAACTTCGTCTTGCGCCGGCTGTGACTGGCCAACATGAAGACGCTGTGACCATGGCACCTAAGCTTCATGGGTATCTCTGGCACGAACATTTTCTTTCTTGGTGGGGAGGGGGGCGTCAATAGAAGTGTAAACCTGCCCGAATTTTTTGTTAAAGCCACAGAAATATTTTATTGAGCTATTAAAGTTAACAGCAGTACGTTAAAACATGTCAAAAGTTATAACGCAGAGAATGGAGCAAGACCTTAAATCCAGATCACACCAACGAAATTAGAAAACTTTATGAATTCAGTTTATTATGAAACGTTTATGAATTCAGTACACCAAAACCTATGAAGGAACCTCTATAAGACGGAAATCTGCCATCCCAGACAAAAATCTAAGAATGAAACGATTTAGTGCGTGAAAATGGCCGATATAAGCCGGAAACCTGTCTAACGCGGAAACGGATTGGGTTTTAGAGAACATGGAAAGACACGGAGGTAGATTTACATCTACCCGCCATTACAAAAGTATCTTCATAATATTCCTTCCCCATGCGTTTTTTAACTAACGAAGAACGGCAAGAGATGACTGCGTACACCATGTTATCTTTTCAGTGTCTTAATGTTATGAAAAGAACAATTACACAAGCCGACAAAAAAGTTTCACGAACTTTTTAAATCTTGATAGCTGATTTTTACAGTTTTTTAGGTCCTGAATCCGCATCTTAACTACATTCGTTTCCATCATCCAGAGTATAGGCACAAATTGATCTAGTAAGAAATGGGGAAATATGCTAAATACGTAATAAAATAAAAAGTAAACGACTTTTAAAATACCAAGAAAACTTTATTTAAACAAGAAGATAGCTTCATATTCTTAACATCACATTCTACAAAGGATTTACATGTCGTTTGACGTATATTTTCGTTGTCTCTTTTTTATAAAGCTGCTGATATAGCTTTCTTTCCTGAGGGCTGTTTGCTGACTCGGCGAAGTGACAAACAGTAATCTCTCACCATGTTGGTGTTCCAGCATCCTGATAATGTTTTTACATCACTTAGATCTTGATGAAAACGCTGACCTTGTTCTTAACTTTCATCATCTAAAGAATTTCACATTACAAGTATCGAAAGAATTGTAAATGTTTAAAGAGTGAACTTTCAGGCTCATTAAACAACCCGATTTTGTGAAAGCATCTAGCATATTGGCAACAATTGTTTGATAGTCTGGATCTTTTTTGTCTAGAAACTTATTTATAACGTGATTAAATGCAATCCACGCTTCCTTTTAAATTACTGTCTTATGTAGCTCAAATTGGGGTTCAAACAATTTTTCTAATATCAGGCCCAATCAGTGGCGTAGCGTGGTAATTTTTCTGGGTAGGCTCTAGAGCAGATTTACTTATTAATTGCGATATCTCAAAATGACAATTATTGTATTACGTGTCGTTTGTTTATTATTACATAGGTACTCCAACTAATAAAATCAGTTCCTAGCAACACACCCTTAAAAGTATGATGATACACTGACGTTCTTGAAAACATTGTGGAGCGTTTTTAGTAGGCGGCCGTTGATTATTCGGGCCAAGACAGTTTGCCTAATGATGTTGAAGAAATACTTATTTTACTGCCTGGAAAAGATTTATTTAAAAAAATTATAGAACGAAATAGGTGAACAACCGGTTTAGTGTAATTACTAGACATCGGATGTTTACGCACTAAGAAATCGTCTTTTAGGCGCCTAAAAAGGCGCTGAAAAAGTCAAGAATATGGAGAAAAAAGGTACTGTCATAAGAGTCATACACAATAAAATGGAAAAATTGTATTTTTTGTCTATATTATTTTGTAAACTTAAATGTACAAAACCAGTTCGTATATTTTAACGTAAAACTAGATTTACATATTTACAACTCTTCTACATTTTATTCTTAATAATATTTACATATTACCAGTAATTTTTCAAGGGTCACAATTTCAAATTTGCGACGACTGGGAGACAAAATCAGTTTGAATGCGGAGAAGAATATCTGAACGATGTGACTGGCATATATTTTAGCAATCCAACACTAGCACCACTGAAACCTTATGGGAATTTATCTTTATTTCCACTTAAAATTTCGGTTCTCTCGGTGCATCGTCCATGTTCTCAGATCATGGCTGGTATTTATGAAATAGAGAAATGGAGAAAAATCAGTTGGTATACTTTCGGGAATTCACTCGTAATTTTAAATTTCAAGACGAGAATCGAAAATTTCATAATGAATGGTCACGTTGGACCATCACCGATTTTCCGATATCTTAGCATTGTGTATAAATATAATAAATAAAAGGCAAAAAAAGTCGTTAAAAAGGTACTTATGCAAAAAATAGGCATTTATGCTAAAATAAGCAAAAATAAGCATTATAAAACTTCGTCATATGTCATCATTTGTCATGATTCGTGGACATATGTTATCAGCCTTTAAATAAGTTCTCTAGAAAAAATAGGCATTTCCCTAAACATCCGATGTCTAGTAATTATTGAGGACTTCAGAGCAAACTTCTCGTAATTATAGATTAATTACATTTGAGTAATGTTTGTAATCTTTCCAATATTAAATAATCAAAATATTCTTAAACTCTTGGAATGCATTTCTTATTTTTTCTTCCAGAGAATTTGTGGAAACAAACGAATGAATCTATTTTTCAGGGTCAATGTTTAAATAATCTTGGTTTAATTTTACTAAGTCTCACTGTAATAATAATAATAATAATAATAATAATAATAATAATAATAATAATAATAATAATAATAATAATAGTGCTTGTAAAGCCAATAGGAAAGAAATTATCCCATTCTCTCTAATCTTCCAATACTTCTCAGCCCCTTTCTAACTCACTAGTCTCTCGCACAATACATCTCTCAACCCTTGTATCTCAATTTATTTTAGCCTCGTTTGATGCTATAACCATCGCAAACCTGCAATAGTTTCCTTGCATTTGGGAGTTGCTGCGATTTAGCTCACTGGGCCAGATCTACTCTCCCCACCAAGAGGAAAGTGGTACGCAATAAATGTGAAACAAAGACCAGTTTCGTCAAACAATAGGCGATGACAATAGTGGGTGCATTGAATATGCGATGTAGAAGAAGCATTGCCCTTTCTGAGAACGGTATAATTTCGAATCAAATGTCTTCTGACTCTCATTCAAAAAACAATGACTCAATGGCGGAAGCTTTGTGTGGAATTACTAACGATTTACCTCCATACCAATGCAGTACGACACATTTGCATGCAGAATTCTTCGCAACATTTGCAATCGGTGATGCAACTGTATCTAAATTACTGTATTTTGAACAGATTTTTCAACCTGTACTTATTTCTCCACTTCCTTGATCTAGAATAAATGATAAAAAATGTCGTTAAAAAAAATAAGGGGTATGAAGGAAATTGCCTCTCTTGAGAAATAATAATACTTATATTGATTAATTCCAATGCCAAAAATCGTTGGACTTTTTGCTATAAATCAAAAAAGGGGTAAAATAAAGATAAATGTTTGCCGCATTGCTTTCTTCAGTACATCAGACCGCATTGTTTTCTTCAGTATGTCACAGCAGTTCCTCTGACCGGGAGGACCTAGGTTCGAGTCCTGACGGCGCCAGGATTTTCGACCCTAGCTTTTCAGCTAGGTCGAATTCAGTCACTGTCTAGAGGAGAATTCTAGCGACCGGCTGCTCTGATCGGTAGTTTTCCGTCATTTCTCCAAACAACACCAGGCGAATGCCGGAGCAGCACCCTAACAAAACGGGCCACGGACCTCACGCGATGGCAGATGCACTAACGTGCACTACACTATCACATGTGGGAGACCGGTTGTGGACTTATAACTTGTCCCAGCTGAGGCGGTGCCCCGCTAGTGAGAGATACTTTATTGCGGAAAACTCCACTAGTTGACAGTAGGTCAACGCCGGATCTCGCCATCTAGTGGGGGAAGATCTAGTGGGGCCACATCCCGATGAAAAACATGCACTACACTTACGGAACTAATAACCTAGGTAGTTGACGCACCTGGAATCACTAACAATGAAACCATTCAGTACATGGAAACTGAACGTTTGCATCATATCTGGAGAAGAACATGAATAGATTATTAAGTTATATTGTACTATATCAAAGCATTCAATGAATCATCAAATAAAAATGTTTTTACCTTTAGAGAAATACTTCTTTCGTTTTTGCACATTGCATTACATTGATTGATTGATTGATTGATTGATTTTTTTCGTGTTTCCAGGCGCGTCTACTACTTTGGTCATTAGTCCCGTCAGTGTAGTGCATGTTTTTTTTCGGGGCATAGCGGAGATCTTCCCCCGCTGGATGGCGAGATCCGGCGCCGACCTACCGTCGGCTAGTGGGGCTTCCCCCTAACCAGGACTCTCCCACCAGCGGGACACCGCCCTAGCCGGGACAAGCTCTAAGCTCCCGACCGGTCTCCCGGAATATGTGGTAGTGTAGTGCATGTTAGTGTAAGTGTGTGTGTAAGGGGAGAGGATAGGACAAGGATGGGGAAGGACATCGCGCGCGGTCCGTGGCCCGTTTGGTAGGGTACTGCTCCGGTAGTCGCCTGGTGCTGATCGGAGAAACCACGGAAAACTACCGATCAGAGCAGCCGGCCGCTAGAATTATTCTCCAGACAGCGACTTAATTCGACGTAGCTGAAAAGCTAGTGTTGAAAATCCTGCAGCCGTCAGGACCTCCCCGTCAGAGGCGCTGCAGTGACATCAGCTACCGCTCCCAGTACATTGCATTACAATTGCTCTCTTTTTACGAAAGCATGCTGTACAAACAAGAAACCATACAGGTCTGCTCTTAGACAAAATAAATGTTAGAGCAATGATAAAGTAGGTAACTGAAAGAAACGTGGAAAATATCAACAATTTCACAGATAGGTAAAAATCCACAAATATATACACAGAAAATAAGAAAATTATTGCAAGAAATCCACAGTAATCTTCAGTAATTACCAAAGCAAATAGTATGATACATTCAGCAGGTAATGCATTTTTAAATCTAATAATTTGCTTCCGTTAGCACAAAAACAGTAATTTGTCATTTAAGTTTTAGCGATGTCCTTACAAAATATTCTTCCATTTTCCCATATTTTTGTTACAAAATACATATATAATCAATTATCTAGGCTTGCAGATTCACTACAAAGTAGACACAAAACAGGCATTCCTGATAAAGAGAATCAATTCTGCAACCAGAATACCCATTCTCCAATTTCTATTAATAACCTTGCTTCCTTCTACAGTTGTTTTGATTCTGGAATGCGACATTACCGTCACTCAGGCAGACCAGGAAAAAATTCAAATGTCACTTCCAAGGCGACAGAGGAAAGAAAAGGTGCATCATTCTGAAGGCCAGGCGTAATAGCACTCTAAGGAATACAATGAATCTCCATTTACATCCAGGGCAAATTCACCAGTAGCACCGACAGAATCACTATTGGTGTGAGATGGAGGAAGCTTACATGATAATTTCCAGCATTGGGGATAAATTATTGCGTAAAACGTACAAAAATGTAAGACACTCAATAGTATTACAGTTTTCTATCTTCATTGTTTTACTTATTATGCTTACGCATATTATGTTTACAGCTTACGCGTGCATGATGAAAATTGATGGGACTAATTTTATTTGGAGGTGGAACGAATCACAAGTTTTCTCGAAACCGATTTATTGATTAAGTATACCGAATCCCTGAATCACTTAAATTTCTAAAACCTTAATCTTTCGAATCCTTCATACTGGTTTAACACTACACAAAAGGAAAGGAATAAAAGAGGAAGGAGAGAGAAAGGAAGGATTCAGGAAAGAAGTTGTGTGCACTCGTGCACCACAGCTCATTGAAGTTTAGAAGTGCATAGCAGGGAAGATTTGGGGTAGTCGTGTAATGTTAGTAGCGTAATAAGTATGTATATTTTGATTCATGGGTTGCTTGTGTTTAGAATGAATATTGAATGGATGTGTTGTGTGCTAATCGATGTATAATACTTATGTTTCTGGTGCTCATGAAATAATACTCTTATTTGAACTTTCATATGCAGGAATACGTGTGTAAGTTATTACTTGCTTGATAGTATATTTATGTATATTTTATGTGTCTCGCTCTACGTTCTATTTTATTTTGATAATTATTCCTCATTTTATGAACGGACCCTACCGAGAGGTAGAAGTCCTTTGCTCTCAAAGGATGTACTTGGACTGAAAAAAAAAATACCAAAAGTAAAGACTGTTGAAATTGAAATTTTGTGAAGGAACCAAAGAGTTACTACGTACATTCCAGAAAAATTAAATCAAATTAAGGAAGTTTTTAATGTTTTTAAAATTGAATCAAATTAACTCGTGTATTTAATGTTTTTAATTCACAAATAATTTAAAGAGAATTGAGTAACGTCGCGTTATAAAATTGACAGCATTTTGCAAAGGATTCGTGTGTCAAGCAGCATACTCGATACATTAGGTAGTGCTTTGAAAAATGTTTATAGAATGAAACGAATGGTGAAGTGTTTGAATTAGCAGAGTTTAATGAAAGTTTTTTAATGTAGATTATTTAATGAAAACATTTACAATGAAAACAATTCAATGAAGAGTACGTAACGAACTGTAACATTAAAGAGTTGAAACGCTCTTGAAGACAGACTCACCTAGAAGTGGGACTTCGTGAAATCTCTTCCGAAGCCCTCCGAGAGGGAGGGCTTGTCCTGCAGTAGGAAACAATAATGAAAAAACTGAAAACAGAGTAAAGTGGCGAAGATAAAGAGTAAACGCTGGATTTTCATTAGGGTTCAATGCGTACGAAAGAAGACAGTGCCACGAACTATTCCTGTCTTCTCGTCTTCCAAGATTCTCAATCTTCATGTATTTGTGGAATTTCAGAAATTGTATGCTCCAACCTCGGCCGGATCCAGCCGATCATTTTGTAGGGAGCCATCACAGATTTCTGTTAAATAATAAATGTATGTTTTATATTGCATATTATTTTTGTAGTGTATATATGGTCAATACACAGTATTATTTTTAAATAATGACAAAATTCTAACATAAATATTTAACCATTGTAGAAATCACGACCGTTAATGAGTAGTAGGATATGGATCACGGGATCGGTCAATTAATGAAACACATTAGTTTGCCAACGTTTCGAAATATTTAATTCCTTCATCAGGGCTACAAAAAACACAATCACATGGAATAAAGACAACTTGTCTGAACAACAACATTAGAAATCACACAAAATATGCCATGTATCAACATACATGAAGAAAAATAAATAAATAATATACTGTATATATTTTATATATATATATACATATATATACATATACATATATATATACATATACATATATATATATATACATATACATATACATATACATATATATATATACATATACATATACATATACATATATATATATACATATACATATACATATATATATACATATACATATACATATATATATATATATACATATACATATACATATATATATATATATATACATATACATATACATATATATATATATATATATATATATATATATATATATATATATATATATATATATATATATAAGCCAAGGTAATATAAACGGTACACACCTTACAAGGTGTCATTAATTGACCGATCCCGTGATCTGTATCCTACTAATAAATATTTAAATCCATTTTGCCAAATAAAAGAAGGTAACAAACGAAAACTCCAGGTATTTTGTGGGGTGGTTATGACCCCATGCCCTCCCCTCCCTGGATCCGCCACTGGCCCCAACATACATTTAAGTATTCAACTCCCGAGATACTTTACAGATTTAAAAAAAAACTCTTCGCCTCAAATCATGACTAACCATCCCTTTTTATATTTCACATTCATTAATTCTTCGTAAAGTCGATTGTGACACTAACGTTTCAGTAGTTATTAAGGCAAAATGCTTAATTTGAGAAAAGGTGTTGTCAGATAGAAATATTTTTATTCTAAATTAAGAATAAAATTATTGATACCTGACAACACATTTTCTCAAATTATTAGAAAGTATCAATCTCACCAGCGATATCATTAAAAATAATCAATACTGAATAACTCATCCGAAATTAGTTTACAAACTAATCACGAACTATACCGTCATGAAAATAAAGAGAACATTTCGCCGGATATGGTAAAATTTTTTCGTGAAGTACGCTCCATTATCTGTTGCGTAATTGTGGGATACTTTATTTGTTATTCAACGTCAAGAATTTGATAAAGAAAATACTCTATGAGCATTTAGCATTTTCTCTGCGGTTATAGTTTAAAATGTATTAATAAAAACTTGATCGCCCACGTCTTCGGCAAGGTAAGCGACCTTCGTCACAGAAGACTCTTCTGCTCTCTGTAGCCAAGACTGCTATGGGTACCTTCTCTTTTTATTTTCCAAGGATAACGTCGCTTAAGTGCGGACTCCGATTCTGAGATAGGTATTTCAATTACGCGACTATCGGAGTGTGATGACTTGTAGCGCAGTAAACAGCAAGACATTAAATCAGCAGAAACTCCTCTTTGAAGCAGCTGTAACGGGAAACAAAAGAGGTGCGCATCTACGTAATGAATGCCCAGGAATAAGGTGCAAATATATTTTTTCCAATGACCATAATATTCAAGGCATATTGACGCACATGTGAACCACTCTGGGTACTTGAAAAAGTCTGGCAAAGGCGGATAGTGTATTGAAATCTGTATTTTCAGCAAACAAAGAAAATTTTGTCTTGTTTTGAATATCCTGGCACCCAAGACACATGTCAAACACAAGTCGAGAATTTTATGTGCACCTTTTTAAATTTTTTAAACACTGGTCTCGTCACTATTTTTTATTATTATTCCGGCCGGTAACCCACGGTAACATAACTAATATGTGTCGTAGTGCAGTTTCTTTATGGACAGCAAAATTCGACAGTCATAATTTGTTGAAGAAGATTGTAAATAGAATTAAGTTAAATTTATATTATTGGTAGGTATGCGTTATTTGGCTTAGCCATCTCATTCATATAATTTATTCGATCTAAAATATTTTGACGGTGAATTGAGTGTATTAGTATAAATCTTCCCTTTTATAGTTTAGAAATTAATAATAATGTCAAAAAATTTAAAGGATCAAAGAATTAGGCGGCTCACCTAGAATATTGTTTGAGGAAATTTTGAGCCTAAGTAGCTCTTTGTTCAACCTCACCTCAAACTTCATTACTAATCCTGAGTCAGGTAGTTAGGTTCATGTAGCATACACAATTGTTTTATTCGCTCCTTTGGTCACACCATTGCACTGTGGTGAATAAGCGGTCATTCATTTTAATCCCTTAAATTTGTTAAAATTTCATAATGTAATATTTATGTTCTCTTCGCCATTTTCAATAGATCACTCTTCACAATGCATTTAGTTTTATTTTCTCTCGGCTGAATTTCTATTCATAACGAAGTACAATATCAAGCCTCAAAATCTGCATTTAGGTTAGCATATAAAGTTGCCACTTCGCTTAATCTCTTCGGCAAGACAATAATGTAATGAACAATCTCTCAGGCTTCTACTTTAGGTCCTAATTCCAATATTTGACTGCTAATGACCTCATTCAGACCAAAAAAAGTCAATGGATTACTTATTCATTAGTTACATCCTTATAAATTTCATTTTTAAGACCGTTAACATGTATTGTTAATTTTCTTAAACATTAAAATATATTTTTGCCAAAAGTGTCAATATATAATTGATCACTCTCGTGTTCTTGTTTTTATATTATACTAGAGATTGACCACCATTATTATTAAAATATTTGACGGACGAGTTTAGGTGTAAAGGACAGGAAAAGAAAAAAAACTTTAGGAAACGTTTTTCTTTTCCTATATAATGCATTCCACAGAATTTCTGAAGAAAAATACTTGTATTATAAAACGCATTGCAATGGCGGAAATATTTGTTGTTTAAGGCCCTATTAATAGTTATTTAAATATACTTATTTTCAAATATTAAAAGTTGCCTTTTATTTAAACTATTAACAAATAAAGTTATTAAAAAATAATAATTTTTACGTGCACATTTTGAGAGCGTATTGCGCAGATTCTCAAAGGCCCTGCACATGCATTCATGTAGTTTCCCGATTTCATGCATTCTATGGTTAAACCTTTTGTGAATAAAAAAAAGTTAACAAAAAATGACACGCTCAAAATATTGTTTAGCATGTTCCTCTAAAAAATGTCCCAGAGTTACGCATATTCTACGAAGCGCCATCATAAACTGTAATTCCGCGTAACCACATGGAGGAAGAGAAATGTCGCTGGGCACTCCCAGCGTGACGGCCTTGATATGCGCCGCCACCTAAATCGGTGGACACGAAACCAATTACTCAGCGACAATCTTCTGCCAAAAACATAACGGGCCAAGGATGGTTGCGCAAAGGCGCGCGCGCGCTCTGCCGAGAGCAAGCATCGCGGCGCTGCGCGGCGCGGCGCTCCCGCGCCCTCGGCCGGCGTCGACCCTGGCCTCGGGCGCCGCGACGCCGCGGGCGATCGGGCAGAGGGCGACGAATTAGCGCGGAGCTGTGGGTTACGCAGGAACTCTTAATAGGTGTGCGGTTAGAAAACGTATTATCTGATGAAATATTACAAAACTAATAGACCAGATTTATTCGGTGAGAACTACCGGTTCTGTTGGTTCAGAGCAGCAGCTGATGTCACTGCCTCTGACCGGGAGGTTCTAGGGTTCGAGTCCCGACGATGGAAGTATTTTCGACACTAGGCAGATACCTAGGGTGAATTCAGCCGTGGTCTGTTGAAGAATACTAGCGGCTGCTCTGGTCGGTAGTTTCTCGTGGTTTGTTCCAATGACACCAGGTGAATGCCGGAGCAGTACCATAATAAACGGACCACGGGCTTTCCTTTCTCTTCCTTGTCATTTCCTCTCCTCTTCCACGCAAACACACTCACATGCTGAACACTACCATACAAGACCAGTCGGGAGCTCAGAGCTTAGTGCCAACAAGTTACGAAAGTGTCCGTATGGTGGGAGACACTTGGATTAGGAAAATTTCGCAAGCCGACGGGTAGGTCGATGCCGGATTTCACCATCTAGAGAGAGAAGAACACCATAATCTCCCATGATAAAGACATACACTACACTTATGGGACTAATCATCTTAACAGTTGACGCGCGCGGAAACACGAAATAATCAATCTATCAATCAACGAAATTTTGTCTAGATTACTTCCATCCTTAGTCCCTTTGGTCTGAAAAAAATATCGCAATTTATTGAAATCTAAAAACCATTATTTTTTGTTATTAGTTTTTTCATTCAAAACAACGAGCAAAAAACATTCACATAAAAAATTGGCTTAAAATAAATCGATGTTAAGAAAACGTTAGGTATTTCTTAAGAAGCACTGGAGGACTAGAGGAGAAAAGATCGACCGT